>JAOSBN010077956.1:0-42523 GCA_027563595.1 Erythroxylum suave | reverse complement strand
GAGATGATGTTTTTTTGTTTGTAAATGGAAGCATGCGTGAGTAGTGTTGTCGGAAGAAGCAAGTTCAGTGATACAAGCAAACCGAAAACGTGCAGAAAGTGTGAGAAAGTATTGTGATGGATGGAGATAAATAAAGATTAGTGAAGTGCAGAAAATGTAAGATAGAGCAGTATGGAACTAGGTTTTGTTTTTGTTTTTGACTAGGAATCATTCATGAAATTTTGACTTTTGAATAGAGAATATTGAACTAAAAATTGAGGTATATCTGAATCATCAACTTGAAATGATAGAGAAATGATAGAATTTTGGCAATGAAGTGTGCTGGAGTATGTTATATGGAGTGTGTTTACTGAACATGCATATATATTTTGACCATATCTTAAGCTGTGAATATCCAAATCAGATAGATTTTGATTTTGATTAAATAGAGACATATGGCTATAATTTTCATGAGGGAATTGAATTTGAATTCTGTCCTTAAGGGTCTTGAAAGTTGGCTTGAAGTTGAGAACTGTGTACTATAGTGGTATGAGAACATTCTGTGGTATTTTGGTTATAACTTGTATAATACTGAACCAAAATGTATGAATTTGATGTCATTAGAAACTTATGACATAGGGGAACATTTGATTAGAAGAAGGTTTTGCCTAAATACCTCATTTTTTAGGTCATAAAGGTCATACAACACTAACCTAAAAATCTGTTTTGAGAAAAAATTTGGAAAACTAGAGTTGCTGGTTGAAATTTTGGTTTCAATTTCATCATCCTATTTCAACCTATTTTACATTTCTTTAGGGCATGAATTTGAAGAAACTAAAAGAATTAAAGTTGTAGATATAAGTCTTAGCTTGACCTCTGTGAAAGTGACTTGATAAAATAGTGACTAGAGCTTGAGTTATGCTTGTTTTCCAAATACTACCTGTGACAGACCCCTATGCAGGAACCTTATATTATTTCCTTATGTTTGGGGACTTCAGAGCTTGAATTGGTCAAAGTATAAAACATGAAAAATCATTATTGATGTCTTATTAATGCTTTTGTGAAATAGTTCAGCTAGAAGATAACTTGATAAGTTTATGTAGTTATTTGAAGTTATAACTTAAAGAAGGGATTGTTTTGGATGTGGATGAGTTCAAATCTGGAAATTCTGATTTGTTAAAGGAATAAATGAGTTATTTGAATGAAAATATAATCTTTAGGACATTAATAATGTGTATAAGGTACAGATGAATGAGTATTGAAGAACATAAGGTATTTATGAATGAGAATTGGGTGAATGTATGAGTATATGTTGCTGGAAAATTTTGGTAAATGTATAGATTTAGCTTGCTAAAATTTTAGATATAAAGTACCAATCGTGCATGTGTAAAATATGAGTTGATAGTGATATAAAGATGTTCTTATAAATGTGATTTGATTCAAAGTATGTAAGGGATGAATTGGTAATGGTTGAATGAGAACTAGGAAATTATGTGAGTGTATAATCCTAGGAAAAAGAGTGGTATGTGTATGAGTGATCAATTGAAAGTGATCAAGTGTATTAAAGAAACATACCTCAGAATTTGTCATCGAACATGCGTAATACATGATACATATATGAATGTGCTTATTCGTCTGAATATGCAATGTAGTAATGTGAAAATGTATGTGATTGCAAGTAGAAGAGCACGTTGAGCGACCGCTTCTAAACATTGCTAGAACTTCAAGGCAATAAGCTAAAGGGAGCATTTGTGAGTAACCTAAGATGGTCTCACCTTGATTGTTTGTTTGATTCTGAATTGAATTACTATTTGATATAATTGTGATATTAATGATTTCAAAAAATTGATTGTCCGAGGAGTTAGATATTCGGGACTATATTGGGAGTGTTCCTTAAATGTGAATGTGATTGACTGAATGTGTTCTCAACTTATATGTTGAATTCTGGACTAAAAGTCCGATGATGAACGTGAATTGGAAAGTGAAAGTGAAAGTGAGTGACTGAACATAATGATGGAATATATGTAATGTATTTCATTCTAAGAATGCATTAAATACAAAGACAGTTGTGACCAAAGTCGCCAGTGAAAAAGAAATTAAAGCTTAGACACCTATGGTAAGAGCCTATGGCTTAATATTCTGCAATATATAAGAGACAGTATGAAAGAGCCCGGTATCTACAACAGATACGGGATAGTGAAAAGAGCTCTCGGTTATAACAACATAATAAATTAACTTGAGTCTTATAAACATTGCATACATATATGATATGAATAAATTGAAAAACTGCAATGATTTGAGGACTTTTATTGTATGAAATATGCGAGCGCTTATCGATGATTATGTTCTACATGATAATGAAATGATGAATTGTATGGATTTTGAAATGTGACAATTTTGACCAAAGTGTGTCATGATATTACATGATGATAATTGAGATGATGTGAATTATATGATAACATCAATTGTTGTATCGCATGACAAGAGTGAACCATCGAGGATGGTTACTCAACTGAGTTCACAAAACTCAGCTAAATTGCAACGTTGACATTTTCAAGTTTGAGAGAGCAACGACTTAGCTTCTAAGACTTCTTAGAGGAGATCTCGTACATATTTTGGATAGAAGTTATGACTTAAAGGTTGGTCAGCTGGGGTTGAAGGATTAATTTTAATTTTTGTTAATTCCTCACGTATGTAGCATACTTTGCAGACAGAGCTGTAGACTCTTATAGGTTGATATTGTATAAATATAGATGATGGATATAATGCTACATTGTAAATCATGGTTTATGAAATAAAATGAGGAAATTTTTTATCTTAGTCATTTTGTTGTTTATAATTTAATTTATGATGCCATGCATTATGTGAAAGTGATTAAGTTAGCTTGTCATTTCCATTGAGCATTTGCACGTACGTCTGAGGGGTGTACGTATACACTTCGGATGGGAGTGGGGGTGCTACAGTTGGTGGTATCAGAGCATGGTTGACATCCATAGGGATATGTAAGAATGTTAGGCATGAAATAATGTAAGAATTTCAAATGGTAATTGAAGTTCTTTTTTATTGGAGGTCATCTTCCATAGGTGATTAAGTGGAATAATCAATTGACCTAGGATCATAAAGAGCCAGTAGAGAGTTGTTTGTGTCTTGACTTGAGGGAATGCCTATAAGAATTCCCGAGAGAAGAGAAAGGAGGTACGATAAACTGCAAAAGTAGGGGGCTATGGACATCTACGGAACTACAAACCCTGCAGAGGCTAAGGCTAGAAAGAACGGAGAGGATCTTTGACCAGATGGATTGTGAGTCAGACGAGAGGTTTGACTATGTAGTTTCCTTACTGAAAGGCCCATCTTACCAATTGTGGAAATCTACTCCAAGCAGTATCATCAGGCTTTGTAGTTTGAGATGGGAAGACTTGTTGAGCGTTTTCAAGGAGAATTACATGCCCAAGATCTCCATAGGCAAAAAGGTGAAGAAATTTTTGGATCTAAAGCAGGGTAGTTTGTCTATGGCAGAGTATGAGGTTGAGTTCAATAAGCTGATGGGAAATGCTACTACATTGCTTCCTATTGAGGAAGACAAGTGCGTGAGATTTGAAAACGGACTGAACATGGACCAAAAGAGGTTAGCCATTTCTAATCTTGGAAGTTTTACGAAACTATGAGTTACCTCGATCTGAATCAAGCAATTGTTAAAAGACAACCAATCTGAGTATAGATTAGAGTCTAGACAGAAAAAGGCTAGTGAATCTCAAGGCAGTTTTGGCAGAAGGTTTTGAAAGCCTTAAAATCGAGTTTTGGCAAAAAAATGCCAACTTGTGAGCATTGTGGGAAGAAGTACAGTAGTGAATGCTGGAAGTTGACAGAGCCTGCCTTTGGTGTGACTCATTTGATCATCAAATCATGGATTGTTCTGTGGTGTTTGGAGCACATTCTAGTAGGAGAGGAAGTATGGCAACAGAAACGATGGTTCAGCAGAGCCGAGCTAATGGGTTTGGACAAAAAGGTCACGGTAGAGGCCGAATGAGTTCTGGGGGTGCTACTGGTAGGACTGAGGTGCAGAGCAATCAACCACAGCCTCAGACCCGAGTCTTAAGACTCTCCAGATGTAGTTGCAGGTGTGTTACTAATATCTACATGTGAGGCTTATAAACTACTAGATCTACAAATTCCTTTATTGCACCATATATGGCATCTAGGTTGCATTATGATAGAGAGTTATTGAGATATGGATTAGAACTGAGTACGCCAATAGGTAGTACCACTGTGGTAGGAGAAGTCTACAAGAGGTGTTTGATTTGAATTGATAAGGCCAAGTTAGAGGTAGATTGTGTTACAATTGAAGAAAATAGATGTTATCCTAGGAATGGATTGGCTCACTGCTTATAGGGCCATCGTGAATTGTTATACTAATGAGGAAATATTTGAATCTCCTAATCAGCTGAGAGCAGCGTTCAGAGGTATTAGCCAAGTAGTGCTAGCTAGGCTGATTTCATTTGTGAGTACCTTGAGGTTGATGCAAAGGGGTGTGAGGCTTATTTGGCCCATGTCATAGATTTTTGAACTGAGAAAAATATGTAGGACATTTCTGTGGTTAGGGAAATCCTGGATTTGTTTCCCGTAGAGTTACCTGACTTACCTTTAGATCAGGAAACAGAGTTCACAATTGATTTAGTTCCAGGTGCTGCTCTTATATCTATTCCCCATATAGGATGGCACCTATGGAACTAAAGGAGTTGAAGACTCAGTTACAGGAGTTGTTGGATAAGGTATTTATCAGACCTAGTGTGTCAACCTGGGGAGCTCCAGTTTTAATTATGAAGAAGAAAAATGGAACGTTGAGATTATGCATCAATTATAGGCAACTGAATCGGGTTATAGTGAAGAAAAAATACCCATTACATAGAATCGCTGATTTGTTTGATCAATTGTAGGTAGCTCAAGTGCTCACTAAGTTAGATCTAAGATCTTGGTACTATCAGTTGAAGATACCAAAGACTGATGTACCGAAAAGTTCTTTCCAAAGCAGGTATGGGCATTATAAGTTATTAATGATGCCGTTTAGGTTGACTAATGCCCCAATTGCATTTATGGTATTGCTGAATAAGGTCTTTCATCCTTACTTGGATAGCTTCATGATAGTATTTATCGATGACATTTTGGTGTATTCAAAGAGCATAGAATAGTATGCTGAGCATTTGAGAGTGATACTACAGAGTATAAGGGAGAAACAACTATATGGTAAATTTAGTAAATGTGAGTTTTGGTTTAATCAAGTAGTATTTTTGGGTCATATAGTAATTGGGCAAGGTATTTAAGTGGATCCGATAAAGATAGAGGTAGTAATGAAATGGGAGGCTCCGAAGAATGTGACTGAAATCCGGAGTTTCCTAGGATTAGCTGGATATCACTGGAAGTTTATCGAGGGATTTTCTTTATTCTCAGCCCCTCTGACTAAACTTCTGAGGAAGAATGTGGTCTTTAGACGAAGTGATGAGTGTTAAAGAAGTTTTGAAGAATTGAAACATCGGTTGACTATAGCACTGATGTTGACTATTCCGTCGAGAACCGGTGGTTATGTAGTATATAGCGATGCTTCACATTAAGGATTAGGATGTGCGTTGATGCAATATGGCAAGGAGATAGCCTATGCAATGAGACAATTAAGGTCTCACGAGATGAACTATCTGGTACATGATTTTGAGCTTGTAACAGTAGTCTTTGCTCTAAAGATGTGGAGACATTATTTATATAAAGAGACATTCCAGATATACACTGATCATAAGAGCTTGAGCTATCTGCTGAGTCAGATGGAGTTGAACATGAGACAGAGAAGATGGATTAAGTTGTTAAAGGATTATGATTGTACGATTGAGTATCATCCAGGGAAAGCTAATATAGTGGTAGATGTATTGAGAAGGAAGTTGAATAGCAGTGTAGCTCAAATTCAATTATCAAGGTTACCAAACTTAATTCAATTAAGAGTTTTGAATATGGAGTTAAATCTCGAGCAAGATGAGACATTGATAGCCACATTAAAGTTAAGACTGATGTTGCATGATTAGAAGAGGTTAGAGTAATGATCCTGATATTGCGAAGCTGGTTGAAAAAATTAAATGAATCCAAATTCTGAATTTGAATTGGGTGGTGAAACACTGTGGTTAAAACAGAGATTGTGTGTGCCTAATGTGGATGAATTGAGAAAGGAAATTTTAGAGGCGTATGTAGCAGCTTATAGAACACTAAAGTAGCATTTCTGGTGGCTGAGGATGAAGAAACAAGTAGCAGATTGTATAGTTAATTGTTTGGTTTGTCAACAAAATAAGGCTGAACATCAGGCTCCAGTTAGGAAACTTCATTTGTTACCTATTCCGGAGTGGAAATGGGAACGAATCATAATATATTTCATTGTAGTATTGCCTAAGACTCCAAGGCAAAATGATGCTATATCGGTTGTAGTGGACCGATTAACTAAATTGTCTCATTTCTTACCAATGAGAGAGGATAGCTCATTAGACTAGTTAGCACGGAGGTATGCGAATGAGGTAGTGAGACTACATAGGGTTCCCGTGTCCATAGCATCAGATAGGGATCCCAGATTTACTTCGAGGTTTTGGAAGAGTCTACAGTCGGCTATAGGTACAAAGTTAAACTTCAGCACTACATTTCATCCTCAAATAGATAGGCAGGGTGAGAGGACAATCAAGACTATTGAGGATATGCTTAGAGCATGTGTATTAGAGTTTTAAGAAGCTTGGGAACAGTACATAGCCTTAATTGAATTTGCTTACAATAACCACTACCATAGTAGTATTGGAATGGCACCTTAAGAGGCATTGTATGAAAGAAAACGTTGATCGCCTATATACTGGAATGAGGAAGGTTTAAGAATGATAGAAGGCCCAGAACTGATACAAGATACTATAGATAAGGTGAAACTGATCCGAAGCTAAATAATTGGCACAAGATTGACAAAGAGTTATGTAGATCAGCACAGAAAGGATATGGAATACAGTGTAGGAGACAAAGTATTTATGAGAGTCTTTCCTTGGCGAGGAGTGTTGAGATTTGGCAAGAAGGGCAAGTTAGGTACCTTATGAGATCATTGAGAGGGTAGGACCATTGGCGTACAGATTAGCATTACTAAGTGAAATGTCTTAGGCACATAATATGTTTCATGTGAGCATGCTTAGGAGATATAGATATGATCTGATGCATGTATTAGTAATCCAAGAGATTGAAGCTTCTAATAATATGAGTTACGTTGAGGAGTCGGTCAAAATAGTGGGATATCAAACAAAACAATTGAGGAATCGAGTAATTCCACTGGGGAAAGTCTGGTGGAAAATTCACTCAAGTGAGGAAGCAACTTGAGAAATAAAGGAGAAAATGAGAAAGCAATATCCCCACCTATTTCATCATTCAGGTAAGAATTTTGAGGATGAAATTTCTAAAGGAGGGAGAATTATAACATCCCATTGTCCCATGATCAGGGTTAGAACCCTAGGATATTGTACATGAGAGTGTATTGAGAATTTAGTAGTACATTTCATGCATTATATGGCATACTTATACACGTCAATAATGTCGTCACTCATTAAAATACTTATACATACATTCATTGACATTTTCTGGGTATAACTGATTTTAATGTGAATTGTGGATTATTTGTTTTAAAAATTTAATTAGTGTGTATTAAAATTGATTTAGCATTTTTGAAAACATTTTGGACATTTAGAAAATTTCTATAAATTTGGGATATTTTGGACTAGGAAAAATTTATAAATGGGAGACAATTAATTTGTGACATTTGGTAACTTAAATGAACGACAAATGAACTAATTATGGAGTGGCAAATGGACCAATTAATGTGTGACATATGGACCAATAGCTAAGTGACATTTGGTAGCATTATATGGATATACATTAAATGGTGACATATGGCAATGTATCTTGGAGACACCTAAGTCACGTTTTTTGTTTGGCAAGGAAAATTTCTGCAGATCTCTTGTTTGTCTTCACCGAAAATCATCTACTCTTTCTTCTTGTTTAGCCATCACTAAAACAACTTGCTCATTCCGATGTATTGGTTTTTATGCTTGCTTCTCACATCAATGTTACACCTTGCAAAGTAAACAACTCATTCCATATGCTATTTTGTTTCTCTCTATTCTTGTATTTTCTCTATAAACCGAAAGCACATTTTTTGCTCTCTCCACTTTTGGAATTTTTTTTCTTGATTATCAAGTAAGTTGTGCTTTCATTTTCATGGTAAAAAAGAGATTATGTTTTCATGCTTGTAAATGGATACATGCATGATTGGTGTAAGAAGATAAATGGATGCATGCATGAGTGGCGTTGTAGGAACAAGCAAGCTCAGTGATACAAGCAAACCAAAAATGTGTAGAAAGTGTGAGAAAGGATTGTGATAGATGGAGTCAAATGAAGAATAGTGAAGTGCAAAAAATGTAAGATAGAGCAGTATAGAACTAGGTTTTGTTTATGTTTTTTAGTAGTGATCAATCATGAATTTTCAACTTTTGAATAGAGAATAATGAACTAAAAATTGAGGTATAATTGAGTCATCAACTTGAAATGATAGAATTTTGGCAATGAAGTGTGCTGGAGTATGTTATATGAAGTGTGTTTACTAAACATGCATATGTATTTTGGCCATATCTTAACCTATTAATATCCAAATTAGATGGATTTTGATTTGGATTAAATAGAGATATATGGATATAATTTTCATGAAGGAATTGAATTTGAATTCTATCCTTAAAGGTCTTGAAAGTTAGCTTGAAGTTGAGAACTATATACTATTGTGGTATGAGAATAGTCTGTAATATTTTTGTTATAACTTATATAATACTGAACAAAAATGCATGAATTTGATGTCATTAGAAACTTATGACATATAGGAACATGTGATTAGAAGAAGGTGTTATCTTAATACCTCATTTTCTAGGTCATAATGGTCATACAAAATTGAACCGAAAATCTGTGTTGAGAAAAAATTTGGAAAATTAGAACTACAGGTCGAAATTTTGGTTTCGATTTCATCTTTCTATTCTGACCTATTTTACATATCTTTAGGGCATGAATTTGAAGAAACTCAAACAATGAAAGTTGTAGATATAGGTGTTAGCTTGACCTCTGTGAAAGTGTCTTGATAAAATAGTGACTAGAGCTTGAATTATGCTTATTTTTAGAATATTGCCTGTGACAGACCCCTATTCAGGAACCTTATATTATTTCCTTATTTTTGGGGACTTTGGATCTTAAGTTGGTGAAAGTATAAAACATGAAAAATGATTATTGATGTCTTATTGATGCTTTTGTGAAAATTTTTGGCTAGAAGATAGCTTAATAAGTTTATGTAGTTATTTGAACTCATAGCTTAAAGAAGGAACTATTTTGGATATGGTTGAGTTCAAATTTGGAAAATTTGATTTGTTAAAGGAATAAATGAGTTATTTTAATGTAATTATGATCTTTAGGACATGAATAATGTGTATAAGGTATGGATGAATGAGTATTGAAGGACATAGTGTATTTATAAATGATAATTAGGTGAGTGTATGAGTATATGTTGTCGGAAAATTTTGGTTAATGTATGGATTTAGATTGCTAGAATTTCAGATATAAAGTACCAATTGTGTGTGTGTAAAATATGAGTTGATAATGATATAAAGATATTCTTATGAATGTAATGTGATTCAAAGTATGTAAGTGATGAATTAGAAATGGTTGAATTAGAAATAGGAAATTGTGTAAGTGTATAATCCTATTAAAAAAAGTGGTGTATGTATGAGTGATCAATTGAAACTGATCAAGTATATTAAAGAAACATACCCGAGAATTTGTCATTGAACATGCATAATACATGATACATATATAAATGTGCTTATTCATCTGAATGTGCAATGTAGTAATGTGAAAATGTATATGATTGCAAGTAAAAGAGCACGTTGAGTGACTGCTTCTAGACATTACCGAGACGTGAAGGCACCAAGCTAAAGGGAGCATTTGTGAGTAACCTAAGATGATCTCACCTTGATTTTTTGTTTGATTCTGAATTGAATTACTATTTGATATAATTGTGATATTGATGATTTTGGACAACTGATTGTTCGAGGAGTTCGATTTTCGGGACTATATTGTGGGTGTTCCTTGACTGTGAATGGGATTGAATAAATGTGTTCTCAACTTATATGATGAATTCTGGACTAAAAATCTGATGATGATTGTGAATTGGAAAGTGAAAGTGAATGTGAATGATTGAACATAATGATGGAATATGTGTAATGCATTTCATTCGAGGAATGCATGAAATATAAAGGCAGTTGTTACTGAAATCGCCAGTGAAAAAGAGCTTAAATCTCAGACATCTGTGGAAAGAGTCTATTGCTTAATATGTAAAATGAGCCATGTATCCCTAACGGATAAGGGTCAGTATGAAAGAGCCCAGTATCCATAACAGATGTGGGACAGTAAAAAGAGCACTCGGTCACAACAACGTAATAAATAAATTTGAGTCTTATAAACATTACATACACATATGATATGAACAAATTGAACAATTGCAATGTTTTGAGTACTTTTATTGTATGAAATATATAAATGCTTATCAATGAATATGTTCTGCATGATAATGGAATGATGAATTGTATGGATTTTGAAATGTGAAAATTGTGACCAAAGCATTTTGTTATATTACATGATGATAATTGAGGTGATGTTAATTATATGATAACATAAATTGTTGTGTTGCATGACAAGAGTGAACCATCGACAATGGTTTCTCAATTCCGTTTGCAAAACTCAACCAAACGTAAAATTCAGGTTCAAAAGAGAGATGATTTAGCTTCTAAAATTGCTTGGAAGAGATCTCGTACAATTTTTGGATAAAAGTTATGACTCAAAGGTCAATCAGTTGGGACTAAAGTATTAGTCTTAATTTTTGTTAATTCCTCATATATGTAGCATACTTTGTAAACAGAGCTATGGACTCTGATAGGTTGATATTGTATAAACAAGGATGATGGATATAACACTACATTGTAAATCATGGTTTATGAAATAAAATGAGGAAAATTTAGGTTTTAGACATTGTGTTGTTTATGATTTAATTTGTAATGCCATGAGTTATGTGAAAGTGATTAAGTTGGCATGACATTTCCATTGGGCATGTGCATGTAGGTCTAAGGGGCATACGTGTACTCGTCGGATAGGAATGAGGTACTACAAACAATACCTATAAACTAGGTTTGCCAAGCACTATGGTGGTATGGGTTCTACTTTTATTAGTGCTTATTTATCTTTGTATGATGTAGGTGATTCGAGAATGAATCCTAGGAATGATGGAGATTAGCTTGCAACAAAACTTATTTTCAACCATTTTTATAATCCTTTATGAGGAACTAGAGGTTCAATGACTAGGGCAAAGACTAAACACTTGAAGATAACTTTGTAAGGATTAATAATAGAGAAAAGGAAGCCATTCAAGATTAATAACATGCTTTGCTAAGATTAACTACTATCTACTTGTATTAAGATGGAATATGCTTAATACATGAAGAACCAAACTTAAAGAATGCCTAACAACTTGGTCCACTTGTTTTGAGTCAAACAGAGCCTAACACGCACAATTAAGATATATTTAAAGGGTATTATTATATATTTTCTAGTTTCCTATTTAGGTTAGGACTTGCTATGGGGTCAATGTCTATTCTAGTTAGGATTCGCTAAATTTTTAACATGATTAGGATTCCTTAAAGATATAAATTAAAATAGGATTCCCAAAGTCCTAGTTAAAGTAGTATTAGTAGTTAGTATTTTAATCCTTGTTACTCTTAATAAGGATTATTCTTGTAAGACTCCAATTTTCTATTCCTTTTAATATTCTAGTCCTTAGGGATTTTTATACCTATAAAAGGCTATCTTATTAATGTAATTCATGGAACACCAATATAGAAGTCATTTAACTTTTTTGAGAATTTCCTCTTGGTTCTTTAACAAGAACTTAAATATGATCTTAGAAAGGCAACTTGTGGCAATTAAAATCCTCAATGTTTCAGTTCTAGTCAGTGGAGTTAGTTAGGGTTAAGTTTCCTTGCTTGATGTGAGATTATCCCAACTAATTCCTTGTGATTAAGGTTTTAGGTGGTTTTTTTTAACCTAAGGTTTGCATTAAAAACATAATAAATTTGATCTCTCTTTTTTATTTCTTTCCACATATACTCTTTGAGAGAGAAATTATATGTGATACTGTAAGAGTTCATCATGCTAAACCCCATTCAAATTGCAAGATAATTAGGGGTTGTGATGCCACCTCCACTGAATAGGACCACTATATTGTCCCCAACTCCTCATTAGCCAAATGCTCTAGCTACTACAGAGGAACTACCTAGTGACACTCGTGAGATTGACACTCCTTTCACCTTGATAGATCCTCGGATAGAGATAGTGCAGGAGCAGATGGATGACCATATATTAGGCTTTTAGTCTAATATGGCCACTTAGATTGTTCGGGAGTCTCAAGACGTTTGATAGGGCACTTTTTTTTAATAATCTTAAGCCTTTATTTTTTAATGTTTTCTATGTTATTTTCCCATGATAGTTAGCAATGGTTTAGCCCTATATAACTTATATTATTTTGTTCTTCCTTGTATTTTTATTATTCATTGTTAATATATTATAGATATAATTACCTTGTGCTTCTTTCATTTTCTTACTATTTTTTATACTTTATGATGTTTTATTTAATGTTTAAAAGGATGATAATGGATGGAATTTATGATGCAAATGCAAAGTTCTAGATTGTAAACTAGGGAAGTACCAGTTTGCTTAACTTTTCTATGTTGATTATTTTCTATTTTTAGGCTTTTTATTTATATTGGGAATAATGTACATCTTTAAGTATGGGGAAAGGGAATTCTAATTTTGGTATGGATTTAATTGGGATCAAAGATTATTTTAATTTTTATTTGTTGATTCTTCTTTATAAAGATCTCTAATTTTTGGATTCTTATCTTGAAGCACTTTCTAATTGTTTTGAATCATTGAAATAAGTTAGATTATAGAAGGATGAAAGCATAATTAGATGGATTTTTACTTGCATATTATGAATAAATGTTTTACTTATTGATTTCAATGAAAGTGGTCAGAAATTTTCTCAAATAAGCCTAAATTATAAGATTTTGAGCCTATGAGCATTTATTATCATTATTTATGGTCAATTTTTCTTTGTAGGGTGAATTTCATTCATATTGAATCTAGAACTTGCTTTTATTTTGCATTTTAACACCACATCTTTAGATTAGAGGCATTAACATGAAAAAGGAACTTAGATTACACTTTTTTTGAGCCATTTCCTGTTATTTTACCTTACCTTATATTTATACCTTAGGTTTAAAAAATTTTGATCCTTAGCCTTTTCCCGATAACCATTTTGTTGTTAGTTGAATATTTATTTTTGCAACATGAAGGATTGTGTTTACTTGATTGTATTAGAATTTGATTAAATTAAGAAATATCAAGTATGAGGAAAGAGGTTAGCTTATGTATTTAAGGTTATATCTTCTCTTTTATTAGTCATCAATGTTTCATGTATTCTACTTGTAAGCTTGTAAGAAAAATATTTAGAAATATTTTGAAACAAGCTCGGTCAAAAATTAGAAAAAAATGAAAATTTGGTTTTAATTTGTTGTAGTTATGAGAAGGAGAAAGAGAAGATACATGCGTTATTCAAGATTTTCTTTGCACCTTACATACATTCTAATAAGTGACTAGGCTACATAAATTCAAATTTTCTATAATATTGCTTATGCAACTTTATGCAACTGCCTTCATATTGATTAGCCTAATCTATTCTTAGACATACCTTATTTAAATCTCATTATACCTTCTCGTAAAGAACTTTTGTCTTTTGTATCTAATTTATTTTATGGTGTTAGAGACGTAATATACTAGCAAGCTTATGGTTAGGACTTTTTTATGTATTAATTTAAAAGTTTCACTAATTTGCACACTATCCAATTGAAGTAAAGTAAGTGAATCTTTATGTAAGGATATTAAATCCTATGCACTTGATTTTAGAAAGATTATAAAAATTCATTTCTATTGTTTGCTTATGAAATTATATTCTATGATTATTTATTTATCATGTATTTTGGTTTGATTCTTAAGGTATGACATTTGAAGTGTGAATTCATAAGTTGAAATAGAGAAGAGTTGATAAATTTAAATTATTATTTGCTTTTGGACAAACAAAAATCTAACTGTGGGGAAGTTGGTAAATGTTGATTTAGTCATATGTTTAGGATCTTGCCTAGTGCATTTTGTCTTTTTATTCGAGTAATTTTATTTTTTTTGTACATAAGTTATTCATGTTTCATTTTTAGGGTCTAATTTGCTCATTTTCAGTTAAAGGAACAAAGTCAGACAAGGTTGGAGAAATTTACAATGGTCTTGACTAAGTTATTGAGTTTATGACAAGTGCATGCTGATTAATTGCTACGGAACATGCCTATGTTAATGAGAAACACGCCTGTGATGAATTGTGACTAGGTTATATTGACATTGCACGATCATGTCCATACATGTTTTTAGCTTAAAACAAAGTATATGTATCTGCTTAGAGTACACAGGCATCAACACGCCTATGTTGATGCCCGTATATCTCTTAGAATTTGAATTCCAATTTTAAAAGCTAAGGTTGGGTGGTAGAAGGGAAAAAGAGGCTTATCCTATATGAAGTAGATTTTCATCAATCCATAGTGAAGATTATTAAAGATTATAGAGATTTCATCATATTATCCTTGATTTTATTTTTCTCTTTAGTTTTGGTGTTTTGATAGATATCATTATGACCTAAGTTCTTTTTGTTATCTAGATTTGATGAACCTTATGATGGATATTGTAGTGGTTTTATCTTAATTTAATTAATTTTTAGTTTTATTATGTGTTTTTAATTATCCTTGAACTAATATTTTCGAAATGTTGATTCCTTTGTGATTTAATGCGTTAAAGATTAGGAAACTCTTATGTGTATTAATCTATCATAATTGAAAGGAGTTACTTGCAAAATTAAAGATAGGTGGACATAAATATTCTAGATTAATATCAAACCTAATAATGAAATTCATAAATCAATTAATGTGACTCTAGGAGTTTTAATTAGGAATAGATTTTAATTAATCAACCTAGAATTAGGTATTAATATCTTAAGAAAGATATTAGCATAATTGAGGAATTTTCATAGTCCAGTAAACCTTAGATTAAATTGATTAGTGAAACCATAATTGTATGAAAATCCTAGGAAGAATTCGAATTCAAAGTGTTGTTGTCTTATTAATTGATTTTTTAAAACCCTTTTTCCATTCTAGTTTGTTAATTGTGTCGTCATGTTTATAGTTTATTTTCTTTTATTTTAAACACTTTAATTGTCATTTAGGTAACATGAAGAGTTAATATCAATAATCATAATCTTTATGAGATCGCTCGTATTTGTCATTAATAGATATAGTTATATCATGTACTTGTAGTTGAAATAAAATAATCAATAATCCTTTAAAATTTTTTCTTGATTTTGATTACTGATTTGAAAAATAATTTAGTTTAATTATTTAAATCGTAAAAGTTAAATTAAATTCCATAAATATTTTTAAAAAAATTAATATTTTTTAAAAATTAAAGAATAAAATTTCTAAATTTATTAGAAATTTAAACTAATTTAATATCAATCTAATTAAAAAACTAATTTAATAAAAATTAACGAATAAAAAATAGTAAAAAATAAGGCGAGGAATGTCTGACATGTGTTATTCAATTTTATCAAGTATAAATATCGCATACATCTTAGTCAATTTGGTAGGTGTTAATTATTATGTGTTGTGCACTCGTTAAATGCATCTTCTTCTTCCCCATATTCCACAACACTTTTCAAATATGAGGTTCTCGCATTTGCCGTCTATTTTTATCACCAGTATGGTGTTAAGTCAAGAAGACTTCATTTCTTTTATTGATTTTGATGAAAGTCAAATAATAATAATAATATAAGTGTGTGAATTGTTTTGATAAGTTTATTAAGTGCACAGATTAATATAAGTGGCACAAATCATAAAATCAAGACGATATTCAAGTAAAAGCTGAATAAGATGAAGTGATGAAGCGAAGTCACTAGACGAAGTGAAGACACCAGATGAAGCATACAAATCAAATCAAGACGATATAATTGAAGAATAATCTATAACGTCAGTTAGTTAGTTGTAGTTGGTTACAGGACTCAACTAATAACAAATCTTAGAAGATTCTACAAGCAATTTTCTCAAGAAGATTGTTGGAGATTTAGACTATAAATATCAATTGTAGTCATATACATAAATACTTTTTACTTTACTTTTACTTACACTTTACAAAAAATAATTCTGTGCCCAAGTGAGCGTATTGTAAAAATATCCTGAGTGAACAGAAGAAATAAAAAGATCAAGAACACCTGTAACACGAATGTAGAAGCTTAAACGATATCTTTTCGAGTGAAAGGAAGGCTAGAGCCTGAAGAAGCTAAGATAACAGATAAAGAATACTTTGTGAAAGAGACCTGAAGAGGCTCTGGAAGTGTAAAAATAATACTTGTAAAGTTGAAGGAGATAGCGAAATCTCAAATAAACTCTGAAGACTGGACGTAGATCAAAGGTTAAGGGTGAACCAGTATAAATGGTGGTGTCATATTCTCTTAATTTAAAAGTTTCACTAATTTGCACACTATCCAATTGAAGTAAAGTAAGTGAATCTTTATGTAAGGATATTAAATCCTATGCACTTGATTTTAGAAAGATTATAAAAATTCATTTCTATTGTTTGCTTATGAAATTATATTCTATGATTATTTATTTATCATGTATTTTGGTTTGATTCTTAAGGTATGACATTTGAAGTGTGAATTCATAAGTTGAAATAGAGAAGAGTTGATAAATTTAAATTATTATTTGCTTTTGGACAAACAAAAATCTAACTGTGGGGAAGTTGGTAAATGTTGATTTAGTCATATGTTTAGGATCTTGCCTAGTGCATTTTGTCTTTTTATTCGAGTAATTTTATTTTTTTTGTACATAAGTTATTCATGTTTCATTTTTAGGGTCTAATTTGCTCATTTTCAGTTAAAGGAACAAAGTCAGACAAGGTTGGAGAAATTTACAATGGTCTTGACTAAGTTATTGAGTTTATGACAAGTGCATGCTGATTAATTGCTACGGAACATGCCTATGTTAATGAGAAACACGCCTGTGATGAATTGTGACTAGGTTATATTGACATTGCACGATCATGTCCATACATGTTTTTAGCTTAAAACAAAGTATATGTATCTGCTTAGAGTACACAGGCATCAACACGCCTATGTTGATGCCCGTATATCTCTTAGAATTTGAATTCCAATTTTAAAAGCTAAGGTTGGGTGGTAGAAGGGAAAAAGAGGCTTATCCTATATGAAGTAGATTTTCATCAATCCATAGTGAAGATTATTAAAGATTATAGAGATTTCATCATATTATCCTTGATTTTATTTTTCTCTTTAGTTTTGGTGTTTTGATAGATATCATTATGACCTAAGTTCTTTTTGTTATCTAGATTTGATGAACCTTATGATGGATATTGTAGTGGTTTTATCTTAATTTAATTAATTTTTAGTTTTATTATGTGTTTTTAATTATCCTTGAACTAATATTTTCGAAATGTTGATTCCTTTGTGATTTAATGCGTTAAAGATTAGGAAACTCTTATGTGTATTAATCTATCATAATTGAAAGGAGTTACTTGCAAAATTAAAGATAGGTGGACATAAATATTCTAGATTAATATCAAACCTAATAATGAAATTCATAAATCAATTAATGTGACTCTAGGAGTTTTAATTAGGAATAGATTTTAATTAATCAACCTAGAATTAGGTATTAATATCTTAAGAAAGATATTAGCATAATTGAGGAATTTTCATAGTCCAGTAAACCTTAGATTAAATTGATTAGTGAAACCATAATTGTATGAAAATCCTAGGAAGAATTCGAATTCAAAGTGTTGTTGTCTTATTAATTGATTTTTTAAAACCCTTTTTCCATTCTAGTTTGTTAATTGTGTCGTCATGTTTATAGTTTATTTTCTTTTATTTTAAACACTTTAATTGTCATTTAGGTAACATGAAGAGTTAATATCAATAATCATAATCTTTATGAGATCGCTCGTATTTGTCATTAATAGATATAGTTATATCATGTACTTGTAGTTGAAATAAAATAATCAATAATCCTTTAAAATTTTTTCTTGATTTTGATTACTGATTTGAAAAATAATTTAGTTTAATTATTTAAATCGTAAAAGTTAAATTAAATTCCATAAATATTTTTAAAAAAATTAATATTTTTTAAAAATTAAAGAATAAAATTTCTAAATTTATTAGAAATTTAAACTAATTTAATATCAATCTAATTAAAAAACTAATTTAATAAAAATTAACGAATAAAAAATAGTAAAAAATAAGGCGAGGAATGTCTGACATGTGTTATTCAATTTTATCAAGTATAAATATCGCATACATCTTAGTCAATTTGGTAGGTGTTAATTATTATGTGTTGTGCACTCGTTAAATGCATCTTCTTCTTCCCCATATTCCACAACACTTTTCAAATATGAGGTTCTCGCATTTGCCGTCTATTTTTATCACCAGTATGGTGTTAAGTCAAGAAGACTTCATTTCTTTTATTGATTTTGATGAAAGTCAAATAATAATAATAATATAAGTGTGTGAATTGTTTTGATAAGTTTATTAAGTGCACAGATTAATATAAGTGGCACAAATCATAAAATCAAGACGATATTCAAGTAAAAGCTGAATAAGATGAAGTGATGAAGCGAAGTCACTAGACGAAGTGAAGACACCAGATGAAGCATACAAATCAAATCAAGACGATATAATTGAAGAATAATCTATAACGTCAGTTAGTTAGTTGTAGTTGGTTACAGGACTCAACTAATAACAAATCTTAGAAGATTCTACAAGCAATTTTCTCAAGAAGATTGTTGGAGATTTAGACTATAAATATCAATTGTAGTCATATACATAAATACTTTTTACTTTACTTTTACTTACACTTTACAAAAAATAATTCTGTGCCCAAGTGAGCGTATTGTAAAAATATCCTGAGTGAACAGAAGAAATAAAAAGATCAAGAACACCTGTAACACGAATGTAGAAGCTTAAACGATATCTTTTCGAGTGAAAGGAAGGCTAGAGCCTGAAGAAGCTAAGATAACAGATAAAGAATACTTTGTGAAAGAGACCTGAAGAGGCTCTGGAAGTGTAAAAATAATACTTGTAAAGTTGAAGGAGATAGCGAAATCTCAAATAAACTCTGAAGACTGGACGTAGATCAAAGGTTAAGGGTGAACCAGTATAAATGGTGGTGTCATATTCTCTAACCCTTATCTCTTTAATCTCTTATTGTTGGAAGAATAGATATTATTTCCGATGTTGCATTACTCAAATGAATTAAGAGCGTTGTTTTATAATTATCTGAATTTTTCAAGAAAATCAAGAAGATTTTAAAGATTACTATCTTAGAAGATTTAACACAATTTAACCCCCCTTCTTGTGTATTTTACATATTATACATAATTTTTATATTAACAAGTGATTTACTTCATATGGACTTGGTCATACCTCAGGCTTGTTCTTTGATGCCTCATTGTTCCAAAAAATCAAATATAGGCATCTTCTCGCCCTTGCCAGTGGTGGATATTGCTACTGGCATGTAGCTTCATAAATAGCTATTATTACGGCTAGTGGAAGGACCACAACTACTTTTTTGGTATCAAGTGAAGCTTCTTAACCTCTCTCATCAACTCAAAAATAATTCATTAAAAAGGTTATACTTCTATTTTCCAATATCTAGAAATAATAGCTATAGTTCATGCATTAACTAATTTTATTATGGAGAACATAGGTATAAATTTTAACAAAAACAATCGACATTGATAACATGTAAATTTCCAAGTTTCCATAAACTATAAAGTTACATGAGCATCAATTTTTTTTTAGCATTAACAAATTTATCAAATCAATAACAATCAAGCAACTAATTTGGAGGCTCTGATACCACTGTTAAAAAATCAATTGGGATTAGATCTCAAATGTAGTAGAATGATTTTCTATAATCTTATATTAGATCTCTTTGATGGATTAACTTGAAACACCAATCAAAGAATTAAAGAGTTAAAGAGAAACCTAATTCAATATCATTCAAATCTTATTCTTTTCCAATGATGATGGCAACCACAAGTTGTTTAAATGCCTATCGTCTAATATTATCCAAAAAAGACAGAAAATTAAACTTAATTACTTAAGAGAAAATGACATGAGTGCGAGCTCTTTTAAGTTTTCTTTCTTTTAGAGAGAAAGACTAGCATTTCTTTTAAGCTTAACTTAAAATTTACTCTTAGTTATAATTAAATTTTAACTCTAATTATAATCTCATATTTGATTCTCAAAGTTATTTAAACTTTATAATTAAGTCCAATATATTTTAAATTAAATTTTCTCTCTTTAATTGTTCTTTATGTTTGACCCACTGGGATCTTAATATGTTTGAAATGATTATAATTATAATTATAATTCATAATTAGAATTACATAAATTAAAACTTCTTCTAGTTTATCTCTAATTTTACAATTAAATAATTTATAATCATATTTCAAGATTATTGTCTAATAGCATGTCATGACCACCAAAATATTATGAATGTTAAAGTGGTATGACTTAACTTGTCCTTCCATAGTTATAACATACAATCCATGCTTTTAGCAACACCATCATAAACTCTCTATCTCCCCTTATTACTAAAGTAACAAGTCTTCCTCTATTCATCAATTCTATATTAATGGAACTTTAATTTCTATATTTAAGCTTATTTGGAGTTTTATATGGGTTTTCTTAACATGGAGTGGGCTCATTTATTACATTCATAAAGCTGTTCAAATGTCTCTAAATCCTTCTCAATATTGCTCACTTTATGTTTCTCATTCTTCCATCTGCACTTGACTGTGTCCCTTATTCCTACTAGGTTAACTTCATTTTTTTACTATTGCTTATGCTTTTATATGTTAACTTGTTTCTTTCTTATAGTCTTTGCTATTGGGGTTTTTTAACGATGGTAATTTTAAAATGTATCTTTTTTATAATTATTATAGAGCTCAAATCCTTACAGATTCATGAATTTTAATTGGTTGGGCATTTTAGAATTAAACAAGTTGGCCATCAATTTCTAAAGTGTTTTTCAATTTATTTTATTCACATCATGGTCTTTTACTTTATATGACAATTTCTTTTTCATACCTTTTAAAAATTGGTCACATTAAATAGAAAATATATAGGGTGCTTAATTTTCTCAACTGTATTTTAAGTTACTGTTTGAGTGTCCATACGTCTTATGGAGTTATCATTGATAATTGTGAGGAGAGGTATTAGTAAAGAGATTCAATGGTAGATGACGAATTTTCGACTCTGAAAAGATGATTGTGATATGAAAAAGATAAGGAAACCAAGAGACAATTTAGGAGAGAGGCCGTGTTTATAAGGAAGAAGCGAAAATACCAGAGTGAGGAAATAACTCTTTAGGCCCTTCATCTAAATTTGTTCATTTCTTTATTTTTTAAATATTATGGTAATTATGTACCTATACCTTATTAATACTGCTTGTCACACCCTAAGAATTGGTTTCTCCTAAATTGACCAATGATTACCTATGACTTTTATACAACACTAGTATTACAAGGAGCTAGGGTGGCCTTTGTGATGTTGATGTGTAAAGTGACTAGTTTACGTAGAAGTCCACATTAGTTAATAAAGGAGTTATAGTGGGATGTTTTTATAACAAATTAAGATTTTGAATATTTGATTAATATTTATAGTAGTTATAACTAATATTGTAAATTCAAGCGAAGTTTAAGATTTATATTTATCCTTTATATTAATCCTTTTGTAAAACTATAAATTCTTAAGCATTCTACCATATATTTTATTTTATTTATTATTATTAGAATATTTTTAAATCCATATCCAATATTCTTTTCAAAATTTACTATTTGTCTATGTGCTAGAATTCAACCAAGCCCTACAGAATCACATCTATTAGTCGTTAAGTGCATCTTTAGATACTTATGTGGAATCATTTCACTAGGAGTTTCCCATATTTGTATTTCCTTCACTAAATTGATGATTCAATTAACACCCAACCTCAATTGCTATCATGTTTTTATATGTTCATGCATTCAATTTCGAGTATTATACTTCAAATTACATCAAATTAGCATTTATAGTGAATTATTAAAATTAGGAATTTCCTAATTTCAAATGAATTAATGTAATTTTCAAAACTGAAGGATAATTGGTTCAATTTATGATTAAGATTTATTGTCTTTCAATTTCTTTGAATTATGCTAAATTTTTGTCAAATTACTATTTAAAGTATTTACGACTATGTTAACTTTTGCGATTTCCTTATTTATACATTAATTTTCAGCATTAAAGGTTTTTTCATTCGATTGATGATTGATTTACACTTTCTTTACTATGAATTGCCCTACATTATGCTTAATTTTACCCATATCGAAAGTTTTGATCATGTTTCTCTACATGAGAATTACGTGTTTCTTTTTTACACAATAATTTTCCAAATTAAGATCCTCATAATTAAATTGATGATTGATTAAGCTTTTTTTTTTAGTTACCTTGCATTATGTTTAACTTACTTAGACTTTTTTTTGTAATTGTAAATTGCTTTGAATTGCATCAATTTTTTGATACAAATCATTTTTTGATTATCAATGCCATACTTATTAACTTTCTTTTTAAATTTGTAAACTTGAGATTATAGTAGTACTACCCTCTCCACCTTATAGGCGATCCTTCACATCTAGCGTTTATTTTCCTCAAGCACATTTCCCTTGTCCTTAACCTTTCTTTAAAACTTATAGAAAAAGCTAGAGGGAAACCTAATCCTATCATAGGACTCACACACAAGTTAGAGCTTCCCACACATCTCTAGGACTTTTAGGATTTGAGCATGAACTTTGAACCCTCCTCCTTCCATACCTCCTATTAAGAATAACTTTGATACTACTTCTCCTTAGTTTCGATATTATGCTTCCTTGGAACTATATGAAAATTATATTGTTTCCTCTATCAGTTTTGACCACTTTAAGGATTATATCCTTTTTAGATATTTCATTTATTGAGGGTGGGAACCCCTCTTTACCAAGACTTGTAGGATTACTCCTACTAATTTTTGATTATCTTACACTAATCTTCATGTTATGGTGATTCTTAATGACACTTATATTTGCTCAAGAGTTCATAATATTGACATTTATAGTACTTATAATCTTATAAATGAGATAAGCAACATTCCTGACCTTGAATGCCCTCCATCTTATACTTGTCATACTAAATACACTATTCGACCTTACTCTGTGCCTAATCAAAAGTTTGTTTTAAGTTAGACTCCCATATAAAGGTTTATAGAAAACCTAATGATGTATGTGGTTTCAATAATATCCCTTACTTTTACCATATCTTTATCAAGTGTGATTTTGCCTCTATTAGTGATCACTTTACCTAGGCCACAATGATCTCTGGTTCCTCTCTACTCTTATGTTAGTAAAACTTATTCAACTTGGTCATTTTTTCACTTAATATAATTGATTTCCATCAAACTAAGAAGAAGAAATAAAATATTACTTATGTCCTCATCCTTCACCTTATATTTTAGAAAATATAAATTCCTCTTGCTAGCAATGAGATTGAATTTGATTTCTTCTTTGGCTCCACTACTCTTCATCGTATAGGATATCAATTGATTAATGGAAGAATGAATAAACCATATCAATGAAATCATCTTCAGCCTTAGTACCTGTCTACAGTTTATAAAGGCTTCATCATATGATTTTCACAAAGAGCAACTCTTAAGCCACTCCATTATACTAGTTATGAATAATGAGCCCACCAACTCTTAACCACATCATTGCTCGCCACTAGATGCTTTTCTTACAACCCTTGACTATCAATTTACTATGATGGATGAAGAGATTGACTATTTTTGAGACATCATTATGCAATGCCTTAAAGATCGATATGGTTTGATTAAGTCTCATTTCCTACTTCTACTAGTTGTTATTTTTTATGTTCCTAGAAAGAGTGATAAAATTTTTAGTGATATGAGAGAAAAATGCTATAATCAAAGGGCAGTAAATGTAGTTATATATTTTGACAATTTATACTTTTGTTCAATATTTCTTTATTTATTTATTTATGACTATAATATAGATATGTTTTACATACAAATTAATGGAGAACCAATTATTTTCTTGATATAGATTGTAATTTGCTTGACTAATTTTTCATAACACTTTCTAATATCACAAGTATTTATTCATTATAAAAAGGGGGAGCTTATTGAACCAAGGGAGGTTCCAATCGAGGTTTTGATGATAAAGAATCATAAGTACTACTAACTAGTTTTTAATGTTGTTAATGAGAAGGAATATACAAACACAAGCTTATCATATAAAAGGATGATGATAGAAAAGATGATGTTTGTAATCTTCAAGATTAAGATCAAGCTAAGAAAAAGATTAAGACACATTGAGATTATTTCGTATATGACTTATTTAAAGCTCATTTTGATCATATTTGATAATCTAAGAGGGTCACTATGTACAAACATTTCATTTCTTTTCATACCATGAGTCTTGACATTAATTAAAAAACTTTGAAGCTTTTGATTTTAATTTAAAAGCCTCTTGATTTTTTAAATAATCTCTAGGGAACATTTTGAGAAGCTATTTTATTTATTTTGAGCATTCAAAGTTGTTAAAAATCATACTTTTAGGATGATTTGTCAAACTATATAAGTTAGTGGTTAACTAATATAGGTTAAAGTGATTAAATTTTATTTACCATGAGTTTGTAGTGATATTGGTTGATGTTTTACAAGATCAATATGCCATATTAGCTGGCCAATATATTTATTGTTTTACCAATGTTTTATAGATTAGCAAATTTGGAGTTTTTATTGCATACCAGTCAACCAATATGTTATATTAGTCAACTAATATGTCAAATGTAGCCATTATAATGACTAATTCTTGGAAAATAGGCTTTTTCTCAATGTTTTTGCATTAAGAACATTTTGAGTGTCCTATACACATTTTTAAGTATTTTTCAATCATTGGAGCATTTATTGTCTCATTTTGAGTGTGTGACCCTTTTTTGTGATTATCAAAGCTTCTAAGTGAGTAAATTTTAAATGGTAAGCTATTTTTATGTTGGAGATCATTGTATTGGGATTATTAAAAGTTATATGGAGTTCTCTTTACCTTAAAGAAAGATTGAAGAGGAAGTTCCTCCTTGTCAAAACAAAATATTGCACAATGGGTATTATTTGCCTTAAAGGAAGACTATAGTGGAAATGTAAGACAAGTTTTAGGAGTAGATGTAGGCAAGGATTATTTGTCAAATCACTATAAATTCGTTTGCATTTTCTCTTCCCTTTCTCTTTATTCTATTTTTTACACATATAATTTAATTCATTTAATCTTATGTCTTTCTTACATTTGCGATAATTTGGAGACATTAGTTTAATTAGTGAACTTTAATTAAATCCTGAATTCACTTTACCTCCTTCCTCCTGCTATGTCTACTCCTCGTCTACCTTGCTCACCATCCACGCACGTTCTATTATTGCTTGTTCATGCCATGGATTTTTGACTCTCTAACCTTTTTTCAAGCCCTATTTTGTTATCACTTTTGAAACTACATAAGCCCTTTCTTGCCCAAACTAAAAGAACACCCAACTCTCCCCACCACGTTGCATGCTTGTTCGGACCTACCCCTGCTATCACCTGAACCCGGTATCTTTTGATACCTCTACTAACCTAAATCCTTATTAGTCACTTGAGTTCCTTATTGACATGGACCTAATGGACAAACATTTCCTGCCACTCCCCAGCCGCTTACCAATGGTATGTCCCAAAACCTCTCCACTAAACCCCCAATAGTTCTCTTCCCTATGGATTGATAATTCTCATCCCACAAACGAAGATACTGTTGGAAAATCGAGTCGAGATCTGATCTTGACACTGTAGAATAATTAAATTTTTTTTTCACAATCTTTGATTTCTCGAAAACTAAGATCTCTTTAATTCAATAAAAAGATTAACACAAATCATAATAAAGCGGAAACTTAATTCATACCTTATTCTAAAGCTTGATCTTTATCTTATTGTATCCCTCAATCAGTTCCAAAAATCGATCTGTCTTAACAATTGTAGCAAATGTCTAGCTTCTAACAGTATGCACATAATAGCTAAGAGAAATCTGTAACTCTTACAGAGAGGGATAATCAAGAATTGCTAGCTTCATAAAGCTTAAGCCTGTTTATAATAAGCTTTGGAAATTTAGTTAAATTCTAATTTTAATTAAACTTAAAAATAATTCTAATTAAATACCACTTATGCCCATATAAGATTCAATATCTCATATTAACTCTTATTTATTAAATATCTCATATTTAATCATAAAATTTCTCAAACTTTACAATCAAGTCCAACTTGATTAACTTAACTTTGCTCTCTTCAACCATTCCATATGTGAGACCCATTACGTTCCCAAATATGTTGACAATGATTATAAATTCTAATTCTAATTCATAATTAGAATTACATAAATTAAAACTCCTTTTAATTTATCTTTAATTCTCTAATTAAACAATTTATAATCATAGATCAAGATTGGCATCTAGCAATGCGTTATGACCACCCAAATATTTAGGAATATCAAAGCGATTTTAAATAACCTTTTTGTGCTTGATTTTTCTGTATAATTCAAACTTGTCATCAATCGATGTTCCAAATAGACATAGAGCATGGAATTAATGTTTACTATATTTTGAGTCCAATCATATTAGTTCTCTAACATTAACTATTGAATTAATTATATTTGTAAACTATTTACAAAATATCATTCCACCTTAGCCAAGGATTTCCCGAATCAATATTAATCAAGAACAACAGAAAATTATCCCTAATTACTTTAGGGAGATGAATCTTATCTTAATCACTCAACTACCTCCATATAATTTATGCTACATCTAATGACTACCTATTAAACAACCCATGATTAAATAGATCATAAGTAGTATCAAAACATAGTGATCCCCATACAAGATAACTTTGATGACCTCAAGTCAAAGGATCACTTATATAATCATCATAATGAGAATTCCATAGACATACAAGTAATGTTCCAAATAGATTTCTCATATCGGGTCTATCCAGTTAACTTGTTTTCTAATAAACACCCACAAGTTTATTTAAGTATTTTTATACTTTAGCCTATGAGATCGACTATTTCCATCATAAGGAAAAAACATAATGTATGCTAGTCTTTTTACGTTCTATTAATATCCAATTTTAATAGAGCAATGACTAGGAACATTTAGGAATAATACATTAATGCAATATGAATCTCATAATTATAATCTCATTATAATTTCATTTGCAATGTATAATTATTCGATGGACTTTATCATATACATTTAAACATGTACAAGGTAAATAATGCCTTTAAATAATTTGTCTTTAAACTACAACCAAAGTAATTGGTTGTAAGGCATAAACCAACAATCTCCCAGTTGCACTAAGCCAATCATTTAAGTATCTCATACCATATCACCATATGATGATTATACTACTACTGGCTTAATGAGAGAATTCTACATGATTCTCTATAGTGAGCACTTATTTAAGTCTTACAACTCCCATCTTAATTATCATCATAATTAAGAAAATTTGCCTAAATACATTCTTAGATCTTTAATGAGACATTAGCTCCTTGTGCATGCCCAATGACTAACATTTTACAGTAAATTACTCTCTTGAACAATTCAAATAAACCTTATTAAGTTCACTAAAGAACTTATTGATCCAATTAATTATTTTCACTAAATGAAAAATGTATTATGGCTTAATTAACAACCATTGCTACATTGGAACCATTCAAATCCTATTGTTCTAAGTAAATAAACCTTAATTTGGATTTACTTCTAAAGTTATATCCTTATCATATTGAACTCAAATATCAACTTACACATAGAGTAATGGATATCTTTAATACTTCATAATTATCTAATATCTCAAATACTAAATATCTTTAGTGCATTATCTATGTACTTAAAGTTAGAATAAGTTAATAACATCCAATCTATCTCTATGGACCTAATTCCCAGAATTAAGTTGTTACCTTTTCATATCCAACAAGATTTGTTATTGGACAATAATGTGTTCAACAATTGAAAATTAAAACTATTGTTCTCCATCAGCAATATGCCTCGACATACTCCCACCGAAGAGGATAACTATACTCCCATTAACTTTCTTGTAAACATAAATTCGCAATCATCCTAAAAAACAAACTTTTTGAATTCATCATGAAAGTAAACTTTTTAATGTCTCATTATTCGCTCAAGGTTACATGTGCTAGGTTTTACTATTTATAACCTTGGTAATTACCACAAGCGCACGGGTCATTCCCGTAGTACCTAAGGTTTCGATTCCACGAGGATGGGAACTAGTCCTAAAATCTAAAGCAGTTAAGTTAACAATTCCTAATTAACTAACTAATGTAGAAATTAAAATTAATCAAGAATCAAATATGAGAAATTTAAGCACCAAAGAATAAACAAAATAGCAACTCACACAACTAATCTGACAATCAACCTAGAAATGACCAAATGAGAGAAAAGGGGAATTTATTCGAAATGAAAGAAAATCTATTCAATTATGGAAATTCCAACTTAATGGGCCTAGATAATCCTAGGGTGAATTACTCTCTCTTGAGTTATAATTCTTAACCCTAATTGATAATCCCTAATTTAAATTATGGAATCACAATCTCTCGATTTACGATTAACCCAAAACCTAAATTAGTTCTAAGTTGTTGATTAACCTACTAGGAATCTATGTTCGATCTCTCATTACACGACTTTACCAATTTCATTCAATTCTCTACCTATCTATCTACCTAACTCTCAATAGCCTAAATCGATGATTTTTACTCAACTTGCCCTCTCAGTTTATTGTTGAGTTATGAAGAATCGAATTGAATCATAATTAAATCAAATAAACACAATGAAAGAAACTTTATTAATCTTAAGAATAAAACACCACGAAAGTGAATTTAGACAAAAGATCAATGCTCAACAACAAGTATTCCAATAAATTCTCAAATCTCATACATCAATGAAATTCGAAATAAAAATCAAAACTACTGTTAGAATGGATCTTGGAGGTTGTGACTATAGGAAACCACCTATTTCGAGAAGTACGTCACATCAAACATATCTTCGTGTCTCTCTTCTTTCATCTTGTTCTTCAATCACTTGATCTCTCTTTAGGTCGCTCTCGGATAATTGCAGAATCTCACCTTTTTGCTTAAGTCTTTTGGCTCTCTCCTTCCCTTTGACGGCTGCTAGGGATTGTTCTATTTATTCTATGGCAGCCCTAGGTCAAACTCGAGGTTGAAATGGTCCAAAAATTAATCCAAAAATTGAGTTTTCGCATTAGCCTGACATAGGGCACAATCGTGGCTAGCGCTTTACCCTTTCTGTCATAAGTGTGGCTTGACATGTACGATCGTGGCTTGACTTGTTGCTTTCGGTCATGATCATGGCTTAGAATGCACGATTGTTGCCTAGCTGTTTCTTTTTCTTCCTTCTCTGTCACGACCGTGGCCTGTATGTACGATCGTGGCTTATGTCCTTAAGCCTGAAACTCCTTAAATCTTCGCCGTTCTTCCTTGTTTACCCTTCAACACTAGCACACACATCAAAGTACCTTAAAAATATACAATTTAAGCTCAAGCATTCCAAATAATCCTTAAACATACTTAAATACACAAAATAGCCTGATTAAGCTCCAAATGTATGCTCAACACTCACTTTAACACTAAATGCATAACAAATTAGACCCTAAAACATCATACAAAACACTATTATCACTCATAGCCTTTCAAATATACATCAAATGTATCATTAAAGGCATTAGTTCCAATTAGATGTAATATTATGAGATTTGAACCTTTCAAATTCCTTCTTACTCCTACTACTTATCTTAGAACCATTCTCCTATAAGTATACATTGAATCAAACGATTTGTTTAATGAATCTGTAGGATTATATCCGATTTTTGGATATCTCATAAGCTTTCAATATACAATTTAGTTTTAAACTTAATGGATAATGTATGCTTCAACCAAGCATCACATTCTTGAATCATTAACTTTGACTCTTTCAAAGACCTAGCATTTCATATCTAATATGAAATATTGTTAATTGATTCAATTAAACTATTGAAGGTTAGTTATGGTACTAGGCAATGATATAGAAGAAATATATTGCATCCTAGAATATCACATATAGTATGTTAATCCTTACATAAATCCATACACTTATGGAATTTTTATTATGAAGGTATTTGCCAGAGAATCTCATTCCTATAGATAACCGAAAATTTAAAACTTGCCATAAGGATCTCATTGATGTACTTCAGCATTCTCAATGCTTAATTTCTGCTTAGATTTAAATAGTTTGAACTTTTCAAAACTTTAAGTCAACATTTCATTTAATACATATGATTATATCATATAAAGTCATTAGTAATATAATGAAATATAATATCATCCTTTTATGAATTTTTATTCCATCCAATACATCATATGTATAAGATTTAACAATTTAATACCATCATCATCTTTTTACCAAAAGGTTGATTTGGTTTTTCTTCAACTTTACAGGTTTCATAAGTTCCATGCAATTCATAATCAAAAGGATATATATATCCTAGGATGTCATTTTATGATTCTCATTATGTTGATTTAACCAATATGACATAAAAGGATAATCTCAGTTATCCAACTTTTAATTCTTGCCACTTATGTTAAGCATAAGTTTGCTTTGATCCAATCCATACAAACTTTTTGTATAAAATTGGATCAACTACTTTTACTTAACAATCTATTTTTAACCATACATTGAACATTACAATAATGTTGAATCTAAATTTAGTATCAAATACTCATAAGCATGAATTAGAAATACATATAATCTTTATCATATCACATATAGGCAAGAAAAATCATTCAATCATTTTCTTCTTATAAAAACTGTTATCATACTATAGCAGAGCCTTTAATTGTAGTCCATAGTTATGCTTTTAATAGGCTAAATTAAGTGGAACAATTCCAACAAGATATTATACCTTTAAGCTCTACTCCCTACAACCTTTTGTATTTTTCTATCATGGAGTTAACATATATGTTGTCTTTAAAATTTACGAGACATTAGTCAACTCAAAATGTTAATACATTTTACATCTATATGATTTCTTACATACTCCATATCCTTAATAGGGATTATAGCTTAATTGTAAAATTGAGAACTCTTATCAAACATAATCTTATGTCCAAGAAATCTAGTTTGCTAAGTATCAATTGTAGCAAATAAGGTAAATTACACTAAGAAAAAAGTATAAATGTAAGAAAAGCAAATAATCAATTATATGCCATGACTACCAAATAGGATTAGGACTTTAATCATGCATTTGGATACTCCCACTATTTTATTAGAGATAATAACCCTCATTACTATTCGGAAAGATTACTCTAATCTTTCTAGTGGGCTAGGGTCCCATTCAAATATAGTTAACCTTATGTTTTCTCAACAAACCAACTAGACTTAAATTAGGTAGATAACTACTCTATCAGTCACATCTCATGTGACTCCTAGATCCGTTAGGTGACAACTCTTGCCAAAATGTATCTTATGTATTGTTCCTAACCATGCCTCTAAATTCATATGATCACGAGTTTGCTCATTCAAATCGCACAAATTTATTTAAGTAGAACCCATTATCATAAGACTAAACATGTTCGGGTTAAAGTGGTCTTGAGTTTATTCAATAAGCCTATAATAAATAGAATTTGGTTTATTCTTATAATAATAGAAGGCAGCAATCATGTTCCTAACATGTAATTAATATCTTAACGAGGGATCTAACTTTATTTATCTCATCAAATACAAATTGCATGTAAAATATCACACATATAAAATATACAATTTATCATGCATCCAATATATATATCAACCATATAAATAAAGTATGCAACTTATGCACTTATAATCAAATTATATGCATAAAATATCAAGCTTCGTTTGATTCTAGTTATTGATCTTGATAATCTAAAATAACATTTCCAACTCCTTGGAAAAATGAAAATAGATTAAAATCATTGACTCCTGAAATAAATTAAATTCCTATTTGGAATAGAAATTTAATTTGATTTGAAAACAATTTTCAACTCCAATTGAAAACTATTTCTATTTTATCTTGACTCCTTTAACAAAAATTAGTTGAAAAGAATTTTCAATAAATTATTCTTCTTACTTAGTATAATTTAGAAAAACTCTTTTCAAAACTATATAAATAACATATTCTAATTTAATTAGAAGACTATTTCTAATCTCATTACAAATTACTTTTCCTTAATTAGAAAACTATTTTCTAAAATTAAAAGAAACTACTTTAAAAATTAAATAAAACGTTTTTAAATTTAATTAAGAAAGTCATGATATATTATTTATTTAGAAATTGATTTCTTAATAAATTAGAAAACCTTTCTTTAATAAATTTGAAAACTATTTTCAAAAATATTAAAGAAAGCTCCTTTTCAGATAAATAAATGAAAACATTTTTCAAATTCTAATCAAGATAATATCCTTTCTAATAAACTAAGAAACATATTATTCATAAATAAAGGAAAAATTTCTAAATAAATTAAATAATAATTATCTAAACAAATAAAATCATAAATTTAATTTATCTCAATCAATTGAAATAAATAAATTTAATTAAGAAACAATTTCCTCAATTATTTAAGAAAACAATTTTCTTAGTTTTAAGGAGTCTAATTAATTAATTTCAATCTAATTGAAACTAATTAATCCTTATTTTAGAAACTATTTTTCTAATTAATTAATTTCAATCTAATTAAGAATAATTAATTCTAAATTTAGAAACTACTTTTCTAATTAATTAATTTCAACATAATTGAAAATAATTAATTCTAATTTTAGAAACCACTTTTCCAAAACAATAAGAATCAATAAAATTATTAATCTTAATCAAATTAAGAAAATAATTATCTTAATTTTGGAATTGAATGGATAATTTAATTTAATAGTAAAACAATTGAGAAATTAAACTAAATTCTAAAACATTCCTAATAAAATTAACCCTCCAAAACAATTTTCAAAATTAGAAAAACAAAATTTCAAATTTATTAGAAATATAAACTAATTTAATCTCCACTAAATTAATATAATTCAAATTAAGTATTTAAGACGTTAAAAAAATTAAAATAAGCAAGGCAGAGCCAGTCACGTCTGTCAAGACGTTTATCCAAAGACAATGGGCGCGTGTCTTCTCCGAAAGACATAACCATTTCTGTAACTCCCTACCATGCCGCCGCCCTCCATAGAAAGTGTTGCTACCACGTTTCTCCCTGATTGTCGCCGAAGACCACTGCTGGTCTTTGACTTTACTAGTAACGATTCGCCACTAGTGTGAGCCATCACCAATGGTGTTTCACCACTGTTGTGCAGCTGAACCAGTGATGTTACGCCACTCGTTCCAATGCTACTAGCGGTCTACTCCCACTGGCGACTCCTCCATTCACGTCATCCCATGACGATACTCCGGCCACAACAACATACGATCCACAAAACAAGTAGAAATCGTACATATGCAAGCAACACAAAAAATTGCAACAGTTGTCAGCAGTTCCAGCGAGGAGTCCTCGCTAACGCCGCCTCTCCTATTCCGCTTTACGCCAGCTACTACGTTTGATGGGCGTTAATCACCCATCGTCTTTGATAGAAATAGGAATGACGATTATCTAGAGTCAGGAGACATGGAAGAGATAATTAGATAATTTCGGTATTAAAACTTTTGTTTCTCACTTTTTTCCTTCTCTTACAACAGCATACGTCTCTATTTATAACCTTAAACATCAAGCTAGACTCCTAGAAATTTGTACAAGAATAAATGCAAAAACAGAATTCTAAACTGCATTCTTAATTCTGGCATCTTTTTAATAAACTGGCTATAACTTCTTATAGGAAACTCCAAATGACCTAAGACTTGAACCATCAGAAACTAGACTCGAAAGCACCCCAAATGCATAAGTCATACACCAAAAACAGATAACTTTTGCCCCTTCAACTTCTCATTTAAAACAGCCTCAAATTTTGTCCACTGCACTGTTACGAATTTCAAGACAAATTAAGTTTAGTCATCAACACCCCTCCTTAAACTTAATTCTCTTTTGTCCTTGATGCTGAGAAGATTATTGAACTTTTCAAACAACTTGATTGGCAATGGTTTTGTAAATATGTCAGCGACTTGATCGTCACTTTTAACATGAATTAGTTCTATATTCTTCTCCTTCACTTGCTCTCGAATAAAATGAAATCGATCATTAATATGCTTGCTCCTTTCATGATGCACTGGATTTTTTGCCAACTCGATTACCGACTTGCTATCCAAATAAATTGAAGTTGCCTCATCTTGATTGACATTAATCGCCTTGTAGCCTTCTTAACCAAACCGCATGACACATGCATGCCACTGCAGCGATATATTTCGCCTCACACTTAGAAAGTGTCACAATTGGTCGCTTCTTCGAAAACCACGTGAAAGTCGTATTTCCCATGTAAAATGCAAATCCCGAGGTGCTCTTTTTATCATTTTTGTCTCCACCCCAATCACTATCGGAATAGCCATAAATTGTAAACTTGTTAGCGGATGAACTATAAAACAAACCAAGGGATAGAGTACCTCGAACGTAATGGAGAATCTGTTTGATTGTCTTCCAATGTGTTGCTCTTGGCTCCTACATGTATCGGCTTACCAAGCCGACCGCATACAAAATGTTTGGCCTAGCGCATGTCAAGTACCTCAAACTACCAACTAGGCTCTTATATAATGTTGCATCGATCAACTTTCGTTTGTCATGTCGAGACAACTTAACACCGCAATCAACCGGTGTGTTAAACAGTTTCCATCTTTAATTTTTTTTAATATATCCTTAGCATATGCCTCTATTGAAATAAAAATGCCTTCATATCCTTGCTTTCTCTCAAGACCAAGAAAGTAGGACATTAGCCCTAAATCTGTCATTTCAAATTCTCCCATCATGGCTTTCTTAAACTCATCAACCATTTTAGAATTACTACCCGCAAAAATTAAATCATCAACATACAAAGCTACCATCAATATGTCACCATTTTTCACCTTCACATACAAAGCGTGTTCATATGGGCATTGCACAAAACCGTGCGACCTGAAATATTGATCAATTCGAGTATTCCAAGCTCTAGGAGCTTGCTTTAAACCATACAGCGTCTTCTTCAATTTTAAAACTTTACCTCCTTCGAATAGTCTCCATTCGAGCCACCAGTGCAAATACCTCCTCATAATCGATGCCGGCTTATTGCTTGTAGCCTTTTGTCACCAATCTTGCTTTGTATTTCTCGATTTCGCCTTGTGGATTCATTTTCTTCTTGTATACCCATTTTACACCTATCTCCTTGTGATATTTTGGAAGAGAAGTTAGCTCCCATGTATTATTTTTCTCGATTGCTCGCATTTCATCCTCCATTGCGGCTTATCACTTGTCATCTCCAATCGCCTCTTCAAAAGAAATATTTTCTCCTTGTGCCAAAAGACACACCAAGTGTAACTCGCTTGTCACCTCATACAAATCATGTATACTCTTTGTTTTGGTGTTCTTTGCTCGTCATTCGATGAAGCTACTTCGTTTGATGTGATTGTTGGTGCCTCTTCATTGTTGTTAGATGTCAACTTTGGCATGTTCACCAGTATGTGCATCGCATCTCTTGTCTTCTCATGAAAGTTTTCCACCATTGCATTCCAATCCCACATGGCTTCTTCATTTAACTATACATCATGGATAATATGCAACTTTTTGTTAATAGGATCAAAAAGCTTATATGATTTAGACCTCTCATCATATCCAGTAAAGATCAATTTCAAACTTTTATCACTCAAATTCAATCGCCTTTGATCCGATATATGCGTATATGCTACACTACCAAATTCTTTTAGATGCGACATTGTCAGTTTTATGCTGCTCCATAGGGTGTTACATTCTCCAAACTCGATGTCTTGCATTGATTTTGCAAATAAATAGCACAATCCACCGCTTCTGCCTAAAATTCTTTTGGCATATTCTTGCTATTGAGCATACTCCAGACCATGTCGAGAATAATCCAATTTTTGCACTCCACCACTCCATTTTGTTGAGGTGAGTATGGCGTAGTCAAATGATGTCGAATACCTTGTTCTCCACAAAAAGAATTAAAATTGGATGAAGTAAATTCGCCGGCTCGATCCGATCTCAAAACCTTGATATAAAGACCACTTTGTTTCTCGACAAAAACTTTAAACTTCTTTAAAACTCCAAAAGCCTCCGATTTTTCCTTCAAGAAATAAACCCAAGTTTTTCGAGAAAAATCATCGATAAAAGTTATGAAATACCTGTTTTCACCAATTGAGCTTGGCTTGATCAGTCCACAAATGTTAGTATGCACCAATTCGAGAGTCTTCTTTGCTCGATATTCCACCACTTTCGGAAAACTACTCCTTGGATGTTTTCCAATCACACACCCTTCACAAAACTTATCGAGAGAATCATTTGATGGCAAACCGTACACCATCTTCTTGGAAGCCATTTCTTTTAATCCTCCAAAATTTATGTGCCCAAATCTTAAATGCCACAACCAAGTTTTATCTTCTACGCAAGCCTTCAAACACTTTGCTTGAATATTATTCAAAATCAACTTAAACATTCAATTTTTATCCATTTTAACTTGGGCTAGCAACTTATTGTTTTGGTCTTTCAAATGAAGGGATTGATTTTCCATGAAAACCAAATAACCTTTTTCCAACAATTGTCCTAAACTCAGAATATTGGTCTTCATGTACGGCGTATAATAAAATTTGAAATAAACTTTTGTGCACCATTTCTCAATTGAATCAAAATGTTACCTTGGCCTTTTAATTTCACCTTAGAAGCATTACCAAATGATACGTGGCCATTTTTCTATCTCCTCCAATTTGGTAAACAAATGCTTGTGCCCGCACATGTGGTTGCTCACACCCGTACCGAGATACCACACTTTCTCATTTTCGGGACCATTCTTCTTATTCGCCAATAGCACCACATCATTATTCTCGGTCTCCTTCTTTTCTACGAAATTCACATTCTCATCCTCCTTTTTCTCGGAATAGCACTCTCTTGCGTAATGACCATATTTACCACAATTGTAACAATCAATATTGTAACTATTTGATCGACTGCCTCTGCCTCAACCACGTCCTCTACCATGCGCATCGTTGTTGTTGCCTCTTTCTTCATTTTCATTTTGCCCATGACCGTGGCCTCTACTATGACCACAACCTCTATAGCTTCCGCGACCTCGACCATATCCTCTACCTCGATCACCATGGCTCGTTTTTTCCTCCTTAAGCGTAGCCTTCGCTTGCAATGCTTCTTCTAGCAATTCTTGCTTCTTTTTTTTTTTTATTTGTTCATGAGCTTCAAGAGAACTTGTGAGATCATTAATGGTCATTTCTTCCAAATTTTTGGATTCTTCAATCGCACACACAACATTCTCGAAATCATTTGACAACGTTCTTAATATTTTCTCCACCACTCTCCCATCGGTTAGAGTTTCACCATTTCTTTTCAACTGGTTGACAACGGTTTGCAACTTTTTTATGCGCTCGGATACACCTTCAATTTCCTTCATTTTCATCGACTCAAGTTCGTTGTGAAGAGTTTGTAGCTGAACTTGCTTCACACGCTCGGCACCTTTGTATGCCTTCTCCAAAATCTCCCATGCACCTTTTGATGTAGTAGCGTCAACTCTTTTTTTCAAAACTAGCTTCATCAAATGATTGATATATGATGTAGAGTGCAATTTTGTCTTGCTTGCGAGTCTCCTTCAACACCTTTAGTTGGGCTATCGAAAACACATTAGTATTTTCTAGCTCGGGGTACCTGCTCTGTACTACTTCCCATGCATCTTGCGAGCCGAGCAACGCATTCATTTGGATGCTCTAATTTTCATAGTTATTTTTGGTAAGACACGAGACTGACATTTGGCCGTTTACTATTTCGGTAATTGACATAGCTCTGATACCAGTTTGATAGAAATAAGAATAACGATTATCTAGAATCAGGAGATATGGAAGAGATCATTAGATAATTTCTGTATTAAAACTTTTGTTTCTCACTTTTTTCCTTCTTTTACAACATCATACATCTCTATTTATAGCCTTAAACATCAAGCTAGACTCCTAGAAATTCGTACAAGAATAAATGCAAAAACAGAATTCTAAACAACACTCTTAATTCTGACGTCTTTTCAATAAACTGGCTATAACTTCTTATAAGAAACTCCAAACGATCTAAGACTTGAACCATCAGAAACTAGACTCAAAGCACCCTAAATGAATAGGTCATAAACCAAAAAAAAGATAACGTTTGCCACTTCAACTTCTCATTTAAAACAGCCTCAAAATCTGTCTACTGCACTGTGACAAATTTCAAGACAAATTAAGTATAGTCATCAACAGTCTTACCAATTGGTCAAGACTCCACCAGTGGCATTTAAGCCATTGGTGATTTCAATCTTAAATCTAGTGATAGACCAAAATAAAAATAGGACCAAACATAGAGACACAATCCAGAAGATGCAAATGAAACAGGGAGCAGACGCAAAATCAATTTCAGAAATCACAAGATACTCATACCATTCATTGTGATTCATTGATTTCGGTTTTGCCTTCTTGTTTTTCCAAAAAACATATTTGCAGAAAAGCATAACATGCAATGTGTTTACAAAATGTACTAAATCAGAAAGATCAGAAGATACAACCAATCCATAAACATATTCTGAACTATTTCAGAAATTAGGGTTTCGTTGTTTTTTTGGATTTCCATTATTTAATTTCCAGAACAATCAATTCCAAATTTCGATTAATAAAAATCACACATGTTTTAATCAAATTACATAATTAAAATCTTTCTATGATATCACTTTTGGAAAATTGAGTTGAGATCTGATCCCAACATTGCTGAATAACTATGAAACTTTTTCACAATCTTTGATTTTCCGAAAACTAAGATCTCTTTAATTCTATAAAATGATTAACATAAATCATAATAAAGCGAAAACTTAATTTGTACCTTATTCTGAAGCTTGATGTTTATTTTGTCGTATCACTAGATTCGTTCCAAAAACTGATCTGTCTTAAACACCATAGCTGCAAAAATGTTCGACCTCTAATAGTATCCACAGAACATATTGAGAGAACTATGTAACTCTTACAGAGAGGGTTAAGCATGAAGTGTTAGCTCCATAGAGCATAAGCCTATTTATAATAAGCTTTGGACATTTTAGTAATTTAATTAAAATTAAATTCTAATTTCAATTAAACTTTAATTAGAACAACAAATAATTCTAATTAAATACCACTTATGCCTTTATAAGATTCAATATCTCATATTGATCCTTATTTATTATATATCTCATATTTAATCATAAAGTTTCTCAAACTTTAGAATCAAGTCCAACTTGATTAAATTAACTTTGCTTTCTTTAACCCATTCTATATATGAGACTCATTAAGTTCCCAAATATGTTGGCGATGGTTATAAATTCTAATTCTAATTCTAATTCATAATTAAAATTAGATAAATTAAAACTCCTTTTATTTATCTTTAATTCTCTAATTAAACAATTATAATCATAAATCAAGATTGGCATTTAGCAACTCATTATGACCATCTAAATATTTAAGAATGTCAAAGTGGTTTTAACTAACCTTTCTGTGCATGATTTTTCCGTATAATTCAATCTTTTCATCAACTGATGATGCAATTAGACATAGAGCATGGAATTAATGACTACTCTATTTTGAGTCCAATCATATTAGTTCTCTTCCATTAACTATTGATTCAATTGATAATATTTGTAAACTATTTACAAAATATCATTCCACCTTGGCCAAGGATTTTTCAGATCAATATTAATCTAGAACAACGGAACATTATCCCTAATTACTTTAAGTTGATAAATTCTATTTTGATCGCTCAATTACCCCCATATAATTCATGCTACATGCAATGACTACCGATTGAATGACCCATGATTAACTAAATCATAAGTAGTATCAAAACATAGCAATCCTCATATAAGATAAATTTGATGACCTGAAGTCAAAGTATCACTTATACAATCATCACAATGAGAATTCCATAGAAATATAAGTAATGTTCAAAATAGATTTCTCATGTTGGGTTTGTTTAGTGAACTTGTTCTCTAATAAGCACCCACACGTTTGTTTAAGTATTTCTATACTTTAGCCTATGAGATCAACTATTTCCTTCATAAGGAAAAAACACAATGTATGCTAGTCTTTTTCCATTCTATTAATGTCCAATCGTAATAGAACAATGACTAGGAACATTTAAGAATAATACATAAATACAATATGAATCTCATAGTTATAATCGCATTATAATTTCATTTGCAATGTACAATTATTTCCTGGACTTTATCATATACATTTAAACATGTACAAGATAAATAGTGCCTTTAAATAATTTGCTTATAAACTACAACCAAAGTGATTGGCTGTAAGGCATAAACCAACAAATAAACCTCCATCCTTCAAGATATGGATGCAGGTAGTTGGTGACATGAAACCTGAACTAAAGCTAGTATATTTTACACCTAGTGAATCACTTGAATAGAGGCTAGTTTTGCACTTACAGTAATGAGGCATTGGGCTTTCAATTCATGGAAGAAATATGGTTTATTGGAAGTTCTGTTTAATAGTGATGATGTGTTTTATTCAAATTTTCAATCTTAGAGGAAGCAAAACTTGTTATGCAGTCTCAACCTTTCCATATATAAAGCAAACCCCTATTGCTACAGGCGTGGAGTCCCAACCTAAAATTGGAAGATCTGAAAATAGACAACATCCTATTGTGTTTATGCTTACATGATGTGCCACTTGAATATTGGAAGACTAGTGGGTTACGCCATCTTGCGAGTTTTATAGGCTGACCTATCACACTAGACCCGATAACTACTAAAAAAAAATAAATCAATTATGTCATGTTTGTGTTCTTGTGGCTTCCTTAACTGACCTACTTGATATTATTATATTCATTTGGTTGAATGAGGACTTAAAACCTATTGAGGATCAATTACCCGTGACATATGCATGGCTGCCACAAATCGGTAAAAAGGAAAAGTGGATACTTACAGGGAGGACATTCAAAACTGATGGTTACCAGTAACTACTACATGTTGATGGAGATCAATATGTTGCCACCAAATATGTTGATACTAGAGTGGTAGATGCAAGCACTGTGATAGATCATACTTCACATATATTGGAAAATATAGTTGAAGATTTTGATTCTACCATTCTCCTCTACGTACTACCAATGGAGTCATTAAATTAGGTGTTGAAAATGCACGTATATCAGCTAGTTACCAAGAGCATATGAAGAACCAAATCCATGCAGCCACTACTGCTGTCTGAGCACCTATTGCAGTTGATAATAATCGGAAGACGACGTAACAGTGAAGGGGAGCTACTCACGAGTAGTGCTATAAATTGTGTCATAAATAGTCCAATAGCTAGAGAAACATCACCGGTAGTATACAAACTATCCAGATGAACTCAATTATGGATATTTGGAGAACAAAACCAATGTAACTAATGAGAATAAACAGCAGTTACCTCAAACAAATATAGCATCAGAGTTTAAGATGATTATAAGGCGAAGATCGAACAAGAAGAAGAAACTCTCCCTAGGGGAGATAGTATGACTTTTCCTACTTGGAATTAAGAGGGGACAATATCCATAATAAGCAGTTAATGATTAAAGACATCATCTTGCAAAACCATATTATTTTGGCTGGCATTTTGGAAGTGTGAATAAAACGACATAAGAATAATATGTTGAACTATTTTCTAGTAATATGTAGGAGTATTTCCAACCTCTCCTATCATCCAAATGGCAGGGCTTTTGTCTTGTATGATACTACTGCACTATCTATCAACTCATCTAATATAACCAACTAGATGATCCACTTAGAGGTTACCATTGGACAACTCAAATAAACATTATATGTATCCTTCATATATAAACATAATAGTGCATACTAGTGAAATTTCTTATGGAATGACATCAAACAGATAGCTACTTCCACTATTAACCTATGGATTGTAAGCGATCTAGAAGGGGGGTTGAATAGATCTTTGAACCTTTTTC
>JAOSBN010077883.1:0-12684 GCA_027563595.1 Erythroxylum suave | reverse complement strand
AAATCTAACCAAAAACGGCGTCGCATTAACATTCGACAGAATGCGACAGAATAATATTAGACAGACGATCCGAACTCATGATTCCAATGCTGTAGCCCTATTCCATCCCTGTTACCTATGCTTTTTGTTAATGACTACACAAATACTTTTCTCCAAAATATTAGTTGATGCGTCAGGTGCGCTTCGGTGTTATCCTTCCAATGCAATGATATATTCTTGAAGTTGTTTTAAAATCTGAAGTCCCCCTCATGCCTCAGCCTCCACTTACCTTTAACGTCAGCTTTCTGGATTGGAAATGGAATATACCTCCACTCACACTCATTCGTCTCTTTGCTTTGCCTTTTATTAACGTTAGATACTCTCATTTTTATATAACCTTACCTGAATCCCACTGTTTTTTTAATATTATTATTATTATTTACCCATAAAAATTTGTACCATTTTTGTGTTGTTTGTGAATATATATTTACAAAAAATTACGCATTTGATGAAATTCCTGTTATCCAACCTTTTTATTCATTCCTTTGAAATGTTCAATGATTTGTAAACGTTTCGTTAGGACATTTACAAGTATAACAAATTTATTTCTGATGTGTAAACTTTAGAACAAATTTATTTCATTTCCTGTTGGAAACAATTTTAAAAATAATGAAATATAATTAAAAATAAATAAAATCATTATATTTTCAACTCGAAATTTGTAAAGGCTAAAAAGGAAAGTTGACGCTCAAGCCTTTCACTTTCTCACGTGCTTTTTGCTCTTGTTCCTCTCTCTCTCGTTTGGTTTTGGGTCTTTTTCATTTTTATCTTTTCTCTAAATTATCGTCCATTACTGATCCTTGGTTTCTGATGATGTAGGAGAAGACGAAAAGCGCTTTTCTTTTTCACCTTTATAGGGTTTGCAGAACAGCTAATCAATTTGAAAAGCTGAAATGGATTTTGTGAAAAAGTTGAATACCATCTTCTTTACTGATTATCCTCCTAGTACTGAGACTTCAACTATTTCATCTGCATCATCACCACTTTCTTCTTGTTGTGGTTTTACTAAATGTAGAATCTCAGTCACTTCTCTCTCTCCCATCACTTCCTCTTTTTCTTTTATTGCCATGAATGATCATGGAATCTCACTCCCCTCTTGCAATCTCTGTTACTGTTTCCGACTTTAGTTTATTGGGTTCTTGGTAAAGTTTTTCTTGTTGTTCTTCTTGCTGCTCTTATTTCAGATTCCGTATGTCTAAAGCAATTGGAAATTGCAGATTCTCTCTATAGTAATCATCCGAAAAGAGAAGAGCTTTACTGCCTCTAGTTGTAATACATTGTATTCGATATGACTAGTTATTGTCCTGCATCTGCTGTCACCATGCTGGCAAAATACTGTGATCAGTCTCTCAAGATTAGACTGAGGTGATTATCATATTCATCTTGTTTCCGCTCTTTATTCTGAGTCTTCAAGATTTGGATTTAAAGTAAAGGATGCATAGTTGTTGCTGAAAACGATTGTATTACGTAATATTGTGGATCCTCCGATATTCTTTCTCCGTGATACGGGTATATTCCATGTTTACTTGACGTTAATTTTCAATTGTCATTAAAGAAGTAGTACAAGAATTTTCAGTGATTCTAGCAAAGAAACCCAATTGCAAATCCTTTTTCTGTACGCTACACGATGACCATCATTCATCAGGTATGATCATGATCATCATGGTCGACGTGGGATTTGGAGGTGGAAGAGGAGGACCCTTAAGAATGGGAGTGCTAGTCTTTCGGTTTCAGGTTCAGGTTCAGCTTCTCCTCTTTCTACCAATCAGATGACGAGGGACTCATCTTGTCTCAAAACTTATCAGGAGGTTCTGTTTGTACCCACCAGCTAACCTATATCATATTACCTTATCTTTATTACCTTTTTCCTTCCCTGATACTATTGTCATATTTATACTTGCATAATTAATCTACCTTCTTAACCCACAAGTTTTCTATAGTATTTTTGGCCACTGGCTGGTTATTCATGCCATACTCTTTGCGCACTTTCTCTGATCCTTTGATGCTGAAACACATGCCAGGTTGTCAAGTCTGCTAGGAAAAAGTTTACACATGAAATCTCATTCCAGTCCAAGGACAAAGAGATCTCACTTGCAAAGGTACATGGACAACCGTCTTCTGACTAATATGATTTTTTGAGAGGGCATCTTTCCTTGACCTTTATTCAGTTAAGAGAATCTTGTACTTATTTTTGACCCTTTTTGTTCGGCGTGAACTCCCTTACTGCCTCTTCAGTTTGCTAGTTATTATGACAGATCTATAGTGTCAAGTATGGGTTGCCGGATCACAAGTTCCTTAATACTTTTTGAGTCCTTGGTTTTGGAACTATAATGGTCAACTTTCTACAAGTGGAAATTCATCATCCTACCATGTTTGTCATTTTCTGTTGCAGGCATTGCTGTATATTGCTGCAGAAGATGAAGCATTTATTGCTGCCAACAGAGAGACAGATGCTCGCTCACTCTTGAGTGAAAGGAGAAATCTTTCAGTCTCATCTGATACCCAAGACTGGAATTCTGTGGATCGCACGCCTTTGGGTGGAAAGCGAATAAATGAATGGCTTCGTGAGTTGGATACAATTGCGAAAGAAATCCAAGCAGAACTGGTATCCAGAGAAATAGGCTGCCATTTGGGTGAAGTTTTGGATGCTGTTAATGTTGTGCTTTTTGAGTTGAGGGGCTTCAAGAGGTCACCTGTTGTTGTAGATTCCAAGTATTCATACTTGCACACTGTACTAAGCACTGGATGTGGCAGTGGTAAAACTTGAAGCTCTTATCCTTCTGTAACTCTGTGTATTCTCGTGCGTGCCTGATGTTATGGTCATTTTTGTTGCAGCAATTTTGCTTAGCATTATTTACATAGAGGTCTGTAGACGACTTGGTATAACCATTGTGGGATCTCGAGTTGGGGAAGATTTTTTGATTTGGCCCCAAATGGGAAACCCTGAGGTGCTTCAGTTTTTCATCTTCTTATCTAGCAAACCACATTTATTTTTCAAATTATAATCTTGTAAGGCATTATAATTTGTTTCACCATTATATGTTGTCGGACATCTACTGTTTCTTGCCAATTCTGAAACTGGATTAATTGTCATATTGGCTATTGCTCTTTATAGGAGCTTTTCAAGGTAACTTCAGGACACAGCTTGTTTGCAATTGTTAATGGAACGTGTGTGGAAGACCCCAAGTCGAAGGCATCAGATTTAACTAGCAATTCACTTTTGGGGCTTGAGATAGCTACAAAGAGAGATATAATTGGCATTGCTCTGGCCAATTTGATTGTAAGTTTTGATCCCTGCATGTATGTACTATCTTTTAAGTGGTTTAAATATGTATTTAGTTGGCCTATTCTGCTTCTTTTTAGTTTCTTTCACTTTTGTTGCTGCCACATGATGGACAATTTTATATGAATCTTTTCAGAGGCTTCATTGGAAACGTGCTTCAAGATCAAGTCGTGGACTCATGCTGACAGCTCCACTTAGGGATGTGCATGATATCGATAAAAAACTTTACAAGACTCATACTTCAAATGCTCCTCTGCTTCGTCCTGAAGATCTTAGGTAATGTACTTAGATGTCCATACATCATTAGATCAGTCTATTTTGTTGAATATTTTAGTAGAAATCATTTCTGGTATTGCTTTCGTATTTGTTCAAGCAATTAGTATATGTAACGATTATGTAAATTATTGAAACATCCTTTTTGAATGGACATTGGTAAGTTTCTTACAGTACTAGGCTCAACATGTATTTCTATGTGATACTCTAAACTTGTGATTGCCATTTCTTAATATACTGGTTTTTCATTGCCTTCTCATTTTCTATTGTTAGCCATTTGCTGCAGTTTTTACAATAGAGAGCTCAGTGACACAAAGTGCCTCTTGTACTTGTTTGTAAAGTGAACATTTCATGCATTTAACAGTCACTGGGCTTCATTCTTAACTGAACATAAAGACTATGCGGAGTTAGCATGAGTTGTTCCCGTATCGTCTCGTCTTGGGACTTGGTCAATGAAGGAGGATTAAAGTATAAAATAGTGAAGCGACTCTTTTAAACTTAACTATTGTAGAATTCCAAGTATATCCTGCATGAATAGTTTATTGTTTTCTCTGTATGAGTACCATAATGTAGTTTGATCTATTCCTGCTCTTATTTTCGGTTGCTGTTCTTTCTCTCCTTTCAGAATAGATGGATGATTTGCAAAACATACTTCTAACATTCCATACGCAGGCATTATGTGTATGATATTGTCATATAACTCAAAAGGTGTGGGGTTATGAAAACCAAACCAATTGATGTGCCATTCTTTGTTCTTATTTGCTGGTTAAAGTGACAACAAACCTGAGATTCATGGAAATAGTAACCTTGAATGATTTGTCAAATTGGGAGTGGTAATGATGAGCTTTTAAGTCCTTGAGACATTTGGATGGTGGGGGAATGGAACCCTATAAATGACTAGCTCTTCCCTGGATGATATTTCTGTTCAAGTGCTGAGTTATTGATTTCTTTGCAGGCTGGCAATTATGGCTTCAGAAAGATTATTAATCCTACAGCCACATAATTGGACTCTGAGAAGGGACCATGGCCTGATGTTGTACTATAACCGGTATAGACTTATAGGCTTAAAATTTTTCTATAGTTTGGGCGAGTTATTATGGTGGATGACAGAATGTGTTTGATTGCAAACGGTAGGGAATATGCAGAGGCAGTGCAAGAGCTTAGCATTTGCATGGCATTTTCCCCAGAAGAAGAGACAGAAGTAATAGAACCTTTTGTTGAGAAACTCCATTTGTTGCGGCTTGAATCATCATGGAAGTCTTGGGGACAACAAGATCGGCTCACAGTTCCTTGACTTTATCTGTAAATAACTTGTCTCTCTCTCTCTCTCCTCATATGGTGTTCTGTGAGTTCCAGATAGTCTGCTGCTTTTGGATTTTTCATTGAAACACGATTTTAGGACTTGTCTGCTTTCTGTAAAAATATTCATTACTACACGATTCTGTCCTTTTGTGGTCTTTTCATTCCATTTTTTCTCGTCCTGATGGATTTAGTTCTTTTCTTCTTGACAACAGGCACATCTCTGGATCTTTTGCTTCGAGAGATGCAAAGTTGGACTTTCCACTTCTCTCTTTCCTCCAACAACCCGATCAAACTTCCATTTTATTGAAGCAATTAGCAACACGGCTCTCTTGTCTATCTACACATGGATTTACTTTAGATAAAGATCACAGAGAAACATAGAGTTTGTTAAGCCAACATTTGAAGTAGTTTGGTCATAGCTTTGAATTGGATAATAGCAGCATGCACAAAGTGTCAGTCAACTCAAGGAACTAAAATCTAGAAACGGGAACCTGGAATCAGAATGGATAAGCTAAAAGCCAAATGAATCGAGTAAGGAAATGATTAGTTTAGCACTGAATTGCACACCAATGCCTTCTAGAATTGCAAGCAAATTAAGAGATGCACGTACAACAGGCATGCAAGAGCTTGCTTGTGTGTAGATGGTGTCAGAGAAGAGTGCATCTTCATCTGATAGTCCTTAAACAGCATTAGCAGTCAGATGAGGATAATAACTAATTTTTTAATCAGACTGTAGCTTAGCAGTAGAATGCACAGAAAAAGATTTCCAGTCCCGCCGGATTTTCACAGTAATTAAACAGCATTAGAGCGTACCACAAGGAAAGTAACCCTAAAAATTTGTTTTCTTCTGTAAAGTTCCATTTCTTTAAAACCTCTTGGGCAGGATGTACGATTGCAGCAGTAGAATTATTACTTCCCGAGCAGTGGATACTTCCCAAGCAGTGAATTAGTGATATATAGCAGGATTGGCATATATCTATGATAACTCATGTACGTCGGCGTAGTTGTGTGCCCTGTAAAGATCGTTCCAATCCTCGTACTGACATAAAAAGACCAATTAAACCTCCAGCTATTCATATTCTATGATGGCAAGGTGACGTCGTTACCTTCTGGTTTTCATCAGCCACAAATAAAGGTCGACATGGTAACAGAAAAGCTTTCGTCATGATTGCCCTCATTTTTCCATTCTAACAATGCACTTGAAGTAAAATTGGCGATTCTGCTTTCTTCCCGAAGGCGTCCATGTTTAGAACCAACCTAATCATGTGACGAAAATATGTAACGTAAGCACGAGAAGTGAAATGGAAGAGCACTTAATCTCGTGCGTCTTTGCATTTGGAAGCAGGGATCAGCGAAGTGTTAGAAATCAGAGCCATGGCTACCTCAAAAGTTCATCCCCCCAATTATCAGACTTTCCTCGTTGGCTTTTAATACAGATGCAAAGTCAGTCAATCTAATATCCCTGCCTTCTTCAGGAGTTAGACAGTTAGGAAGCAACATTAGACATACTTTAATATCTCCACCTGATGCCGTTGTAAATCCAATTATGTAATGCTGACCAAACATCCTTTGTGATGACTAGAGCTTTTTGTATAGAGTATTAGATTTGGGGAACTTTTTTACTTTAATATGATACACTTTCTTTTCAATACAAAACAATTAAATAGAGGTTAGTATAAATATTCTCAGTTTGATACAATATTTCGTAATAAAAAGATGTAATGGTTATTGTTGGGAGAAAAGAAAATACAACTCTCTTTAGAACGAGAATAAGAAATTTAATAAAGAAGTAAACACCAAATTTTTATGTGGAAAATTCTCCAGAGTAGAGAGAAAAACTATGGGCCAAATCAAAAAACAAATTCATTAAACCTAAATATTGATTTACAAAGTTTAATGTTTCACCCGACCGCTGCAAGTTGCCTTATAAAGTTTCAAGATTGAAACAAAATTGATATGTGAATCAACAAACTCTCAAATCAATTTGAAAAACAATTAAAAAGGATGAAAATACTATACTGCTTACTCTCTCAATGTTTTTCCTTACTTTTTGGTGTTTTGGCCACTCACAAAAGCAAAACCTATGTATCTTCTGTTTGATGTCTTAACATAGGTTTTTTTGCGCCGTATATAGTTATATACACGATCATGTAAATGAAAGCATCTCTTCAGCTCTGCCTCATCACATATGAACATGGTTACAGAGCTGCACGGTCGTCACACATGACCGTGTAAATCATGAACACGAGTGTACACGACTATGTATGTCTTCGGCCTTCACATCCTTCTTCACACGGTTCCAGAGACATACATAGTTGATACATACAACTGTGTAAATTGAGAACACGGGGTTGTCTATCCAAAAAAGGCTTGATTCACCTATCATCCCATCTTATCTTCATTCGTTTATCATCTCCACGAATCATTAAAGTATCAACAAGGATCGAAAGTCTCGAAAATAGGGCTGGAGATATACAACAATCTTCCCCTTCGGCCTAAATATGGAGAAGATACATTAAGCTTCAACAATTACTTAAGATATGTTGAGTGAGTTTTGTCTATTATAAAACTCTCAATATTCACAAGTATATAGATCGTAAAACTGTAGTATCGAAAGGTATCTATCCCACAAGGAACTAGATAAAACAATTGAACATAATTTTGCCTAAGGTAATAAAAGATTATTTGAGTGAAATAATAACAGAAAATTGAATAAATTAAATAAAAGCAATCAAATAACAACTATCAAGTAAGTTGTTGAAATTAATTAAGGATGATCGAGGTGAATGCATAGGATTTATTCTTTCATTATTTTGCTCCTTTAATGATTATTGATTATATATGTCGATCCTAGATTTTCTAAGGGTTTGATTGAGTAACCCTAATTGAATATGAAAATTTCAGAATTGCAATTTCTCAATTCACAACTCTTTCCCTAACTTTTTCAATTAGTTTTAAAGTTATCTGTTGAATAATCAAGTTCTCACATAGGGTTTCCCTTCGAATGATAGTTAATTTGTTAATTGCGTGACATATTAAATCACCAACTCTCATTGCAGAACTTATCAAATTATTTTTGACTCACTCTCTTGATTTATTACCAATGTATATGCATACACAATTAACACAACATCAAAATATTATATTGAATCATCAAAGATTAAAGTCACAAAACAACTACAAAATAAACCCTAATATAGAAATTAGAATTTCATAAACTTGATAGACATCTGGATATTCAATTTACACATTAAGTATTACAAAAAAACAAAGAAGAAAGAAAGAAAAACTTTATTCGGAGCTTGATTTGGAAAACTAGAAATCTGAACATCTGTCTCAATCTTCCTTATTTAATCCATTTTTTGTAAGATGAAGGCTCTGTTTTTTAGGCTTCATAATGTTCGTAAATAGTTCCAGAGGTTCTTAGGGGTGTAAATAGGGTTTTTACCCTTTGATCGGTGCCAAAAATGCCTCAAACTCTAAAACAAATGGAAAAAGTCATGCTTGGGAAACCTGTCACGATCAGGCATATGGAGTCACTATCATAACTTGGTGAATCTTGCACACGATCGTTCATACATATGGAGTCACGATCAAGACCTAGCCCATGCAACTCCCTTCACTTCAAAATCTCCTGTTCTTCCGCTCTATGATTTCCAACACTAACAAACACATTAAACGCCTCAAGAAACATATAACTAATAGTGAAACGTGTTCCAAACCACAGAAACACTTAGAATATAAATAAACACTCACATTAACACAATACTAAGCCTCTACATGCAACATTCACCTAATAAAAACCTGTAAGCACACTACAACACCTATCAAAACATAGTATAAACTAGACCTATCAATATTCATCCTATCAAGCTTACTATAAAGCTCATACTTGTTTCCAAGAATTGATTTAGTCAACATATCATCACCATTCATGGCTATAAGAGCCTTCTTCAGAATCAATTATTGCTTTTCAAACTCAGACCTCATCTAATGATATTTAACATTTATATGCTTTGTGTGGGAATGATATATAATATTTTTACTCAAGTCAATAACACTTTAACTATTACAAAATACTGCATGTTCTTCTTGCGTCACTTCCAACTCTTAAAGGAACCTTTTCAACTAAAGCATTTCCTTACAAGCTTTAACTACAAATTCTATTTCAATTATAGATAAAGCTACACACTTTTGTAACTTGGATTTCCATAAAATGGCTCTCCCTATAAACTTGAACAAAAAACTTTAAGTTGATTTTCTTCCATCAAGATCTTTAGCCATATCTGAATTTTTATAACCTTCTAGAGTTATTTCACCATCACCAAAACACAAACTCCACTTTAAAGTACCTCTTAAGTATCTTAAATCCATTTCACTACTTTTAGTGAACCTTCTCTACATTTGAAAAGAATTTGTTCCCTAACCTAATAGCTTATGCAATGTCTAGCCTTATACTCACCATCGCATACATCAAAGATCCTACTGCTAATGAATGTGGAATAGAAGGTATACCATCTTTCTCATTTTTTGTTAAGGGACATGCATATTTACTCAACCTGAAGTGAGGCATTAGTGGCATGCTAATTTTCTTGGCATGCTTCATATTGAACCTTTCTAACATTCATTCAATATACCTTTCCTGTGATAACCGTAATTTCCTACTCTTCCTATCATGAGTTTTCTCCATGCCTAAAAATTGCTTTCCAAGTCTCAAATCTTTCATATCAAAAGATTTAGACAAACTCTCCTTAATTTATAGATTCTTCCAAAATCTTTACTATAAATATTATATCATCAATATATAAAAGAAGAATGATGAAGTTCTCACCTGTGAAATTCTTGAAATACACATGAGCATGGGCATAAGTTTGCTTGTAACCATGATCCATCACAAAGGAATCAAACTTTCGATACGACTGCTTTGGAGCTTATTTCAACTCATACAAGCTTTTCTTTAACTTGCAAATTAGAATTTACTTACCTTTATTTGAATCCTTCTAGCTGCTCCATTTATATATCCTCTTCCAAATCTCCATGCAAGAAGGTTATTTTAACATTTGGTTATTTAAGGTCAAGTTCAAGATCTAAGCAGGCAATCAAACCCATTGTTTGAATTAAGATCATCTTAACCACTGGTGAGAAGATTTCATCAAAATCAATGCCTTTCTTTTGAATGAGACGTTTCAACATAAGCATTATCTTATGTTTCACCAGTTTGTCACCATTTTTCTTTATCTTGAACGCCCATTTATTCTTTAGGGCCTTTTTAACTTTTTAGGAGCTTCATAAGCTTATATGTATCATTCTTCTTCAAATATTTCATCTCTTCCTTCATTACTGCAAGCTAGAGATCCTTGATTTCACATAGATGTCTGGTAAAAGTCTCTTTTTCCCTTGTCAACCTTTGAAGTTGTATTTCATTAGCTATGAGATCCAATTGCTCCCCCTTCTTATTATCCTAAATACTTCATCTTCAACATTTTCAGAATGTGGTTCATGTATCTCATTATTACCAACTTGTACTTGATCACTATTAATGGGTTATACACTTCATCTCTTTTACCTACAAACTATTTAGTAATGGTAAAGGCTGAAGGAAAAATAGCGATTCTATAGGATGAGCTATTGCATGTAACTTTATCTTCACTCAGAAGATCTGTACCTCTCTTTTACTCCTAGAATACCATATCCCTGCTCCTAAAAACTTTTTACTTCTCTTGTCATAGAGTCTGAAGCTAAATTTATCACCACTATAGCCAACAATGAAGTAAGGTATCACCTTTGAGTCAAGTTTTTGTCTTTGATCCTTTGGTATATGTTTTAATACCATACAGTTAAATACTCTCAGATGGTGATATATAGGATCTTTACCTATCCACTCTCTCTCAAGAATCTCAAAATCTAATAGAACTAAGGGAGCTTGGTTGATCAAATAGACTACAATTTGGACTGCTTTACTCTAAAATATCTTCAACAGCTTGGATATTTTAAGCATGCAAGGAACCTTCCCACAGTTGTTCTATTCATCCTCTTAACAATTCTGTTATGTTGTGGTGTACCAAATTCAATTTTCTCATGTCTAATGTTATGCGACATATAATATTCTTCAAACATTTTAGAAGTATACTCCCTTCCATTATTTGTTCATAGGTACTTCACCTTCCTCTCAGCTTCCCTTTCTATCATGACATGAAGCTTTTGGAAAGTTATGACCCTCCTTAATTTGCCTACAAACATTTAAATGCACCAGCTTTAATCTCTCCGTCTTCTTTATAGATTTTCACTTAAAAGATACTTTATGTTACTTTCCAACCAAACAATGATCACAAGGATTAAGAGGTAGTGTATTCTTAATAAGGATAAGGGATTTATAAGCTAACAACTTTAATCTATTCTCACTCATATCCTTTAATCATCGATGCCATAAGTTTGGAAAAGTTTCCTCTTCAATTGAGTATATTTCTCTACCACCACACACCTTTAAATTTGTCTTGTACAATGTGTAACATAACCTCATCTAGCAACAATCATTGCTTCTTTGGACAATTTCCACTTCCTATCCCCAAAGTTAGAATCCTTCTTGATTTAACACATTTTTTGATAACATATTTAACATTAAATCAGGAATGTATTGTACATCTTTCAAGGTCGACAAGTTCAATGTTTACATTGTTAAATGAAGAGGACTTCACGATGATTGATTTTGATTACTATCAAATAATAATAATGTTATAAATAAATTAACGTTTTTTATAAGTGTGTTAAGTGTGCAGAAAAAGCGCAGAACATAGAAGAAGTGGAGACACAGGCGAAAGGAAAACACAGACAAAAGGAAAACACAGACGAAAGGAAAAATACAGACAAAAGGAAAACACAGACGATACAAAGAAGAAGATACCCTAGCATGTCGAACAGTTAGTTAGTTGGAGTTAGTTACAGAACTCAACTAAATAACGGTTATCAAGATTCAAGAAGCAATTATCAAGAATCAAGAAGTAGTTGGAGACTTATACTATAAATACTAGTCGTAGTTGAAGATTAGACTATCTTACAACCTTTGAAACAATCGTTGATTTTTGAGCTTTCAAGTGTTTACTTAGAAAAGAAAAATTCTGTAGTGCGATACTAAGAGAGCTAACCCTACTGTAACAAAAGCTCACAATATCTTTCTAGTGAGAGAAAGAAAAGGCTAAGAGCCTGGAGAGGCTGAGTTAGCAGAAAGAATACTTTATGTAAGAGACTTGAAGAGGCTCTAGAAGGAAAGAAAGAATACTTGTAAGTTTTCGAAGTATAGTGAAATACTCAAACGAAATTTGAGGACTGGACGTAGCCTACAGTTTGGGGTGAACTAGTATAAAAATCGTAGCGTCTATCTTCTATCCTTTTACTTTAGCTTACTTTGTTGTTAAACAAGTATATAGAAGTTATTTGTGATTTAACCTCGTAACAATTTTCATATAATTTTTATGACACTCTTTTAACAAGTTAGAGAAGTTCTTACCAAGATTTTTTTTTGATTTTGTATTAACGAAAATGATACACCATTCAACCCCCCTTTTCTATATGTAGTTTATTGTACATAAATTCTCTATTAACATGTAATTTACTTCAATTGGTATCAGAGTTCGATTTCCAAGAACCACCTTTACAAAGTGAGGACAAAGATCTATGACTGAATCACATGTTTTTGTAGTTAAAGGTGCCTCTGTCACAAGACCTCCTGCGTTCAATGGTGAAGATTATCATTATTGGAAGGACAGGATGTGGCTCTTCATAGAATCCAC
>JAOSBN010077843.1:0-12688 GCA_027563595.1 Erythroxylum suave | reverse complement strand
TATAAACTCTTTATTTGAGTGAATGTTCCCTGATACATGTTTCAATTAATAATTCTAACATGCAGACATTGGATTAATACTCTGTAAAGATCCATTCCGATCATATCAAGAATTATAATGAAACACAGATGAGTTCACCACTCATCAAGATTGTGGTCCATAATAAATGAATGCTCAAATTGTATGTTTTAAGATTAAAGTGACGACCCACTTTATTCTTAAAACAGACTTGGTTCCAGATTCATTTAATAGTTCCATTATCAATAGTCAACAACTATCACGATATTAAACCCATCATTCCCTTGAAGTAAACTCCTTTACTTACATGGAGATAAACCGCAACACTACAGTCTAAACCATAATCAAGCGACTAACTTGATTATTCAATTGTGAATCCATTGTTTTAGATTCTTATAATATACATGTTCCGCATACATCTCTATGTATATGTATATTACTTACAAAAGAATCTCGGTACCTTATGACTAGATATATAATGCTCATAAACACTAAACTCTTTTATTTTTATTAATAATAAATATTTTCAGTACAAAACTGTAACTGGAAGAAAATTAAGTTATAACTAAATGCACGTGCTTTCCAGGGCACTATACTTACATAACTCCAATACCTATGCACTTGAATCATTTTTACTCCTTCATTCTGTAATTCTATGTTAGCAAAAATAGTTTTTCCATTGTTTTGTATTAGTTTGTCTCTCATTCTCATAATTGTCCTCCTATGCAATTGGATTCTCAGTTTCTTCTTCATTTTATACTTCTACATTAATAAAATTAAGTTTTTATAATACTTTGGTAACATCTGGTCTCTCGTACCCATGACTAACTATCACATCCCACTACCATTGGGTATGTACCTGAACATCCAAAGGATATTCAAGTACATATCCTGTGACAATGGTATGCTGGATGAAACCTAATCTTTTAAATGGCATCATAAAGAATACATAATACTTAAAAATATTAACTGCTCATGTCATTCATTCATAAAAGTTTACATTGTAGTTATTAAAAACCAATATTTAAATAACCAAACATGAGAAAGTTTATAACTATTATACACAAGTTCTGTGCCTCCTATTTGGTAATGACGTAGACCCTGGCTTGAGATTACGGTTTATTACTCCACACCTTAGTCCTGACACTGAGCCCTATTGACTGAGTTGAACCTCTACCTCTACCTCTACCTCTTTGTATAGATTCAATAACTCTACTTTATTGTACAGTGTTCTCTGTCACTGTTCCTCCTCTCATTACGTACTCTGGCCTCAAAAGTATCGGGACAATCTCTTATCTGATGGTCTACAAGCCATAATGAAAACAAGCTTCCGATAACCTCCAACACTAACCAACATGCCTCTTACCATAATGTTCACAATCAGGTATCTATTGTGACTTCCCTTTTGACACTGATCTTTTACCTCTACTAGTCTAAACAAATCCACCTCTTGGTCTAAACCCTGATTGTGTCGATCTAGTCTGGAATCGAGACAGACGATCTATTTTGGCATTTATTGAAGCTTCTGCCAGAATTAACCTAAGATTCAACCTACCTCTTTCCTCTAAACTCCTGTCTGTACTCTCCCTGACCATCTTTTAACAACTGCTTAATTCTGATTGAGGCTGCTCGTAGTTCTGTGAAAAATACCCAAATTAAAAATAGCTAGCCTTGTTTTAATCTCCATGTTCAACCCGTCCTAAATCATCTTCATTTGTCTTCCTCAATTGGGATCAATGTAGTTGCATACCCCATTAACTCATTAAATCTTATCTACTTTGCCATTATAAGCCTATCTTACTTCAGATCCATAAATTCTTTCATCTTTCTGTCCAGATAAGTCTTAGGCATATAATTCTCTCGGAACACCCTTAGAAATCTTCCCAAGTCAAACTACAAGCTCTAGTGTTACTGCCTGGAATAATCTTCCACCATAGGTATGCTAGACCTTGTAGTAGTGAGACCACATAATTAAATCTCTCATCTAACTCACAGTCCATCTGATCGAACTCTTTCAGTTCTCTCTAACCACCCTTCTGCCTCAGTAGGGGGCTGCGGACTTCTACAGTAGGGTATGTACTTCTGTAGATGTCCACAGCCCCCTACTTTCTCAGCTTATCGTATCTTCTTTCTCACCTCTCTGGAATTCTTGGAGGCATTTGTGCAAACTTAGGTACAAGGGACTCCCTATTGGCTCCTACTGACTCTGTGTCAGCTGACTCTCCAATTTAATCTCCTATAACAGATGACCTATAACAAAAATAGTATTGATTACTATTTGAATCTCCTACTCAATATCACGTACAAACATCCTTATATGTCCCTATAGATGCCAAACCATGCTTTGATACCAAAATTGTCACATCTCATTACTATAGGCTATATACCCAAATGTCAAAAGGATATTTAAGTACATATCCTATGAAAATGGTATGTTGGATCAAACTTAATATTTTAAATGGCATCATAAAAAATACACAATACTTAAAAATCTTAATTCCTCACGTCATTTAGTCATAAAAGTTTACATTGTAGTAATTAAAAACCAAAATTTACATAACCAAACATGAGAAAGTGTACAACTCTTATGCACAAGTTCTACACGACATATATAAACTACATAGAAATAACTAGAACTCCTCAAATACTAGATGACAAACCTTTGAGGCATATCTTAGTCCAAAATGTTCTTCTAGAGAATCTTAAGAATCTAGGTCTTCTATCTCACACCTGAAGATCTACGTTGCACTTTTCGATGAGTTTTGTGAACTCAACGAGTGAACCATTATTGATGATCTCACTCTAGGCAAATACACAAATATCATACAACCAACCAATTTCACAACATTTTTCCATCATAATAAGACATAATGAACGTTATACATTTAACATACATTCTTTCAGAAATTGTACATCCCAATCAATCATATTACACTTACATTCTTTCGAAACATGTAAAACTCAATCAATCACAATATCCTGGCATATCATTTTAACATCACAACTTTATAAATGATTTCATAAGCATATATTTCATAATCATAAATATACAAATGCAGATGCAAATGAGACTCCAGATTCATTATTGTTTGTTATAACTGAGTTCCTTTCACATACAGATACAAATACTGGCCTATTGGGCTTGGACGAATGCAGAAATCACAGAGCAAAGCTCTACATGCAAAATTCTAAGCTTAAACCTCTTTCAGGCTGGCTACTCTGATCACAATGCCTTTATCTGAACGTGAATTTTATGAAATGCATAAAATAACATAATATGACATGAATACCATTCATTTATGATGCACAGACAAAATCTTACAATCATTAGACCTCAGTCCGGTGTTCAACTTTCACTGAGTATTTAAAAATCAATTGCAAAAAAATATTATTCAAATTTTAGATACAAATAGAATAGTTCCAATTGATTCTCAAATATCAAACTCCTCGGACCATTAAAGTCTAGAATTCACATACGGATCAAAAAAAGTTCAATCATTGGAAGTTAAACAGAATAAATCAATCCTAGCAAGATCATCTAGGTTGACTCATAAATGCTCCCCTTTAGCTCATTCCTTTGATGTCCTGGCAATGTCTGGAAGTGGTCGGTTGACATGCTCCTCTATATGCAATCATATACATTAATATGTCACACATGTGCATTTTCATATGAATAATTAGTCAAATAAATTTATGAATGTATCATGTATCATGCATGTTTAATGACAAATTCTCGGGTATGTTTCTTTAGTACACTTTATAAATAATTTACAACAACTTCCAAACATTCTTAACTCCAAAATTACACTTTACTCACCTTAATCCATGCATTCAAGATCAACTAAATTAGTTTAAACTCTTATTTAAATCTTAATATCTTATATGGAAATACCTTATCAGTGGTTTGTTCAACTATTGCATAATCAAAACATTTCCATAGAAAAGAAATCGTTGCCCAATATCCTTTTCCTACATTTTTCTCCATATTTTCTCAGGCACATTTTGGATTAGATTTGTATGGCTATTTTGACCTAGAAACTGATGCTTTCAGACAATAACATCTTCTAATAAAATGTTCCTCCATTTCTTAAGTTTCAATCGAAAGAAAAATCATTCAATTGAGTATTCCTTAAGTTACGCTAAAAAAACTATAGATTATGCACATTCAAAATTTTGGAAAATGCATGATCTTACATGTGCACGATTGTGCATTCCATAACTGAAAGGTTAGGACACGATCATACACAATTGATTGAAAGGCTAATGAAAGATTATTCACATTAGCATGATCATACACCCCTGATTTGCATTATAACTTGTAAAACCCATATCTCACAGTCCTGATATCCAAAAATTACAAATTTTATACAAATAGAAAGTTAAGAGAATAATATAAAACTTTTATACAGACAACTTTGTCTGATTCAGCCTATTTCAATACAGTTGATTTGATAAAGACAAGATATGATTTCTAATAGGGTAATGTTGATGCCTATGGCAGAGCTCAACTTCAAGCTAAATTTCAAAACCTTTAGTGACAGAATTCAAATTTGACTTCTGCATAAAAATTGTCACGATAGGTTTCTAGCTTAATCTAGATCAAAATCCATCTAATTTTGATATTCATTGATAAAGTTATGTCCGAAATACAGATACATGTTTAGTAAAAACACTGCATATAACATTCTCCAACAGAGTTCTTTGCCAAAATCCTATCATTTCTTTACCCTTTCAAGTTGATTATTCAATTAAAACTAAATTTCTAGTTCATAATTCTCTAGTTACAATTCACAAAATCATGAATAATTGCAACCCAAAATAGAACCTAATTCATACTTTTACATATTACAATTTCTGCATTTCCTTACTATTCATTTAACTCTAATTATCACAATCCTTCACCTTGTAAATCATATCACGAATTTGCTTCTTACATCACCACCCACACATGTATCCACACCATTCATGCATGCATCAATCCATAAGAATAAAAATATACACCATTCATGCATGCATCCATTTACAAACATTAAAACCTTTTAAAAAAAGTCATTTTCACTACCCATACAACTTAGAGCGTCACTTACTTGATTCAGAAAAATTCCAACAGTAGAGAGAGAAAATAAGAGCTTTTGGTGGATGGAAAGAAAAAGGATACAGAAATAATGAAAAATCTGAAAATATTGAAGACTTTACAAGGTGTAACATGGATAAGCCAATATCGCAAAATGCACAGCTAGGCGTTTCGGTGATGGAGAATAAGGAGAAGGATGGTGTTTTCGATGATGAACAATAAGGGGAGAGTTTTGGTGAAGGTAATTTCAGTGAGGACACAAGAGAGCAGTAGAAATCTTCCTTGCCAAACAAAAAAAAGTGACTTAGGTGTCTCCAAGATACATTGCCATGTGTTACCATTGCATGTATAACATGTGTCCTCCATGCAAGGCTACCACTTGTCTTGTAGCTATTTGGCCACAGGTCACACCTTTATAGGTCCATTTGTTAATCCATAATTAGTCCATTTATGCTTCATATAAATTACCAAATGTCACACTTCTATTTGTTTCTTATTTCTACGTTTTTCCTAGTCTAAAATACCCTAAAATTTTGACAAATTTCCAAAATATTTGAAATGTCTCCAAAAATTCGAAATTAATTTAATACACACCAATTCAATTTCAAGACAAATAATCCCTAATTCACATTTTAATCACATTAAAAATAACTTATACCCAGAAAATATCAATGAATGCATGCACAATTATTTTCAAGAGTGACAACATTATTCACATGTATGCGCATGCCATACAATGCATAAATGCACTTCTAAATTCTCAATAAACTCTCATATATAGTATCCTAGAGTTCTAACCTTGATCATGGGATAATGGGATGTTATAATTCTCCCCTCCTTAAGAAATTTCATCCGTGAAATTCTTACCTAATTGATGAAACAACTGGGATATTTCTTTCTCATTGCTCCTCTATTTCCCAAGTTGCTTCTTTATTCGAGTAATTCTTCCACAGAACTTTCCCCATTGGAATTTCCCGATTCCTCAATTGTTTTGTCTGATATCCCACTGTCTTAACTAGCTCTGCAACATAACTCAGATTACCAGTAACTTCAATCTCTTGAGTTGGTAATATATGCATCGGATCAGATCTATACCTCCAAAGCATGCTCATATGAAAAATATTGTGTGTTTGAGACATTTCACTCGGTAAGGCTAATCTGTGTGCCAATGGTCCTACCCTCTCAATAACCTCATAAATACCAATGTACCTAAGGCTCAACTTGCCCTTCTTGTCAAATCTCAGCACTCCTCGTCAAGGCTAGACTCTCAGAAATACTCTGTCTCTCATATTATATTCCATATCCTTTCTGTGCTGATCAATATAACTCTTTTTTTATCTTGTGCTGCTTTTATTTGGCTTTTAATTAGTTTTACCTTATCCACAGTATCATGTGTCAATTCTGGGCCTTCTATCATTCTCAAACCTTCCTCATCCTAATATAAAGGCAATCGAAATTTTCTACCATACAATGCCTCATATGGTGCCATTCCAATACTGCTGTGGTAGTGGTTGTTGTAAGCAAATTCAATTAAAGCTATGTACTGATCCCAAGCTCTTTGAAACTCCAATACACATGCTCTAAGCATATCCTTAATAATTTTGATTGCCCCCTCACTCTGCTCATCTGTTTGAGGATGAAATGTAGTACTGTAGTTTAACTTTGTATCCAAAGTTGTCTGTAAGCTACCCCAAAATCTTGAGGTAAATCTGGGATCCTTGTTTGATACAATGGACACTAGAACCTTATGTAATCTCATTACTTCATTCTTATATCTCTGAGCTAACTGACTTAGTGAGTTATTCTCTCTCACTGGCAAGAAATGAGCCGACTTGGTCAATCTATCAACAATCACCCAAATGGCATCATGTTACCTTGGATTCGTCGGTAATCCTATAATAAAATCCATCATGATTCTCTCCCATTTCGTCTCCGAAATAGGTAATGACCATAGCTTACCAACTGGAGCTTGATGCTCTGCTTTGATCTATTAGAAGTCAAACACTTAGCCACATATTCAGTCACTTTCTTTTTCATCCCTGGTCACGAAAAATGTTGATTCAATGTGTTATACATCTTAGTAATACTGGGATGCATAGCATAAGCTACTACATGTGCCTCCTCTAAAATTTCCTTTCTCAGACAATCTTAGAACACACAATCTTTGTTCCAACCACAGAGTATCATCTCTCATCTCAAACTCAGAATCTAGATATACTTTCAACTTTTTAATTAACTTGACTAACTTGGGATCTTTATCTTGAACTTTCCTAATTCTCTCATGAATACTGGTGTCAGCTTCAGTGTAGCTATCAATGCCTCATCTTGTATGAATTTCAACTCCACGTGCAAAGTTCTCAACTAAATTAAGCTCGATAAACTCAATAATTGAACCTAAGCTACACTGTTATTTGACTTCCTACTCAATGCATCTGCCACAACATTAGCTTTCCTTGGTTGATACTCAATCGTACAATCATAATACTTTACCAACTCTTTCTGACATATCAGATACATCATGCTCTGATGATTAGTGTATATTTGGAATGTCTCTTAATATAAATAATGTCTCCATATCTTTAGAGCAAAGAATACTGTTGTAAGCTCTAAATCATGTACTGGATAGTTCATCTTGTGAGACCTTAATTGTCTCGATGCAGTATGGCAAGGTGATATGCATAGGCTATCGCCTTGCCATATTTCATCAACATACATCACAATCCTTGATGCGAAGCATCATTGTATATTACATAACTACCAGTTCTAAATGGAATAGTTAACACCGGTGCTATAGTTAATCGATATTTCAATTCTTTAAAACTTCTCTGACACTCATCATTTCATCTAAAGATCACATTTTTCCTCAAAAGTTTAATCAGAGTGGCTGAGATTAAGAAAAACCCCTTGAAAACCTCCAATGATATCCGACCAATCGTAAGAAACTCAGTATCTCAGTCACATTTCTTAGAACTTCCCACTTCGTCACTGCTTTTATTTTCTTCGGGTCTACCTGTATGCCTTGTCCAGACACAATATGACCTAAGAATACTACTTGATCAAACCAAAATTCACATTTACTAAACCTGGCATACAATTGTTTCTCCCTCATTATCTACAGAACCAATCTCAAATGTTCTGCTTCTCTCGACACTTTGAATACACAAAAATATCATCAATAAACACAATCTAAAAAGTGACCCAAATAAGGTTGAAATACCTTTTTCATCAAGGCTATAAAAGTTGTTGTGGCATTAGTCAACCTAAATGGCATTACCAAAAACTTGAAGTGCCCATATCTCGTTCAAAATGCACTCTTTGATGCATGAGCCTTAGCTATTTTCAACTAATAATATCCCAATCTCAAGTCTAACTTTGTGAACACATGAGCTCCCTATAACTGATTAAGAAAATCACCAATCCTCGATAATGGGTAGTTATTCTTATCTCTTACCTGATTTAACTGCCGATAATCAATACACAACCTCAGTGTCCCACCCTTCTTGTTTACAAACAATACCGGAGCTACCCAAGGTAACACACTAGGTCTAATGAAAAGCTTTTCCAACAACTATTGTAACTGGATCTTTAGTTCCTTTAGTTCCACAAGTGCCATATTATATAGAGGAATTGATATAGGAGCAGTACCTAGAACAAGGTCAATGGTAAACTCCGTCTCCCTTTCTGGTGGTAAACCCACCGGGTATCAACTACGTGGGCGAAGTAAGCCTCACATCCACCTCAGATTAATTTTAAAGCACTCATGAATGAAATTAGTCTGGTTGGCACTACCTGACAAACTCCTGGAAACACCACTCTCGGTTGATTATGGGATTCAATAACTACCTCCTTAATATAACTGTTTATCACCACCCTATGAGCAGTGAGCCAATCCATGCCTAAAATAACATCTGTTTCCTTTAACTGTAATAAAATCAAATCAACTTCTAACTTTGCTTGATCAATTTGAACTATGCACCCCTTATATACCTCACCAATTACTGTAGTACTTCCTACTGGAGTACTCACCATTAAACCATGATTTAACATTTCTCTCTTACAATGCAGTTTAGATGCCAGATGCTGTGCGATGAATGAATGTGTAGACCCTGGATCTACCAATGTAACTATTTCAAAATTGAAAACATTTAACATACTTGCTACAACATCTGGGGAGTTCTGTGCCTCCTATCTGACAATTGTATAGACCTTGGCTTGAGACTGTGGTTGACTACTCCGCACCTCAGTCTTAACATTGGGCCTGCTAACTGAGTTTTGATTCTACCTCTACCTCTATATATGGATCTGATAGCTCTACTTTGTTGTACAGTTGTCCCTGTCACTGTTCCTCCTCTTATCACGCACTGTAGTTTTAAGGTCTCGGGACAATCTCTGGTCTGATGCTCTACAAAGCCACAATGGAAACAGGCTCCTAATAACCTCCAATACTAATAACCATGCTTCTTACCATAATGTTCATAATTAGGCATCTATTGTGATTGCCTTCTTGACACTGATCCTCTACCTTTACTAGTCTGAACAAATCCACCTCTTAGTCTAAACCCTGATTGTCTCGATCTAGCCTACAATCGGGATAATTCGTTCTAACGTTTACTGAAGCTTCTGCTATAATCAGCCTGAGATTCAACCTAGCTCTTCCCTATAAATTCATGTATGTACTCTCCTTAACCATCTTTTAACAACTACTCAACTCTGATTGAGGCTGCTCGTAGTTCTGTGAAACTACCCAATTTAGAAATAGCTAGCCTTGTTTTGATCTCCATATTCAACCTGTCCTCAAACTGTCTACATTTTTCTTGCTCTGTTGGCATCAATGCAATTGCATGCCCCATTCACTCATTAAATCTTATCGCATACTCTGCCATTGTGAGCCTGCCTTGCTTCAGATCCATAAATTCTTTTATCTTTCTGTCCAAATAAATTTTAGGCATATAATTCTCTCGGAACACACTTAGAAAATCTCCCCAAGTCAAACTACAAGCTTTAGTGTTACTGCTTGGAATAGTCTTCAACCACTGGTATGCTAGACCTTGCAGTAGGGGGACCGTATAATCAAATCTTTCATCTGCCTCACAGGGTTTCTACTTCGGTGGAAGTCCACAACCCCCTGCTTTCTCAGTTTATCATATCTTCTTTCTCACCTTTCCAAAATTATCGGAGGCATTTATGCATACTCAGGTATAGGAGACTCCCTATTAGCTCCTATAGACTCTATGTCAACTGACACGCCAATTTGATCTCCTATAATAGATAACCTATAACAAAAATAGTGGTGATTACTACCCGAATCTCCCACTCAAATTCATGTATAAATGTCCTTATATGTCCCTACAGATGCCAAACCATGCTTCAATACCAAAATTGTCACATCCTAGCACCATAGGGTATATACCCGAACATCCAAAGGATATTCAAGTACATATCCTATGACAATGATATATTGGATCAAACCTAATCTTTTAAATGGCATCATAAAGAATGCACAATACTAAAAAATCTTAACTCCTCATATCATTCATTCATAAAAGTTTACATTGTAGTCATTAAAAAAAAACCAATCATGAGAAAGTCTACAACTCATATACACAAGATCTAAATGACATAAATAAACTACATAGAAATACTTAGAACTCCTCAAATGTCAGCTGACAAACCTTTGAGCCATATCTTAGTCTAAAATGTTGTTGTAGAGAATCTTAAGAATCTAGGTCTCCTGTCTCGTACTTAAAATGACACATTGCATTTTTTGATGAGTTTTGTGAACTCAATGAGTTAACCATCATTGATGATCTCACTCTAGGAAAATACACAAATATCATACAACAAACGAATTTCACAACATTTTCCATCACAATAAGACATAATGAATGTCATACATTTCATATAGATTCTTTCAGAACTTTTACAACCCAATCAATCATATTACACATACATTCTTTTAGAACATGCACAACTCAATCAGTCACATTATCATGGTATATATCTTTAACATCACAACTTTGGAAAATATTTCATAAGCATATATTTCATAATCATAAATATACAATTGCAGATGCATATGAGACTCCAGATTCATTATTATTTGTTGTGATCTAGTTCCTTTTAGATATAGATACAGATATAGATACTGGCCCATTGGGCTTAGTTAGATACGGAAATCATTATAAATCCTAAGCTTAAAACTCTTTTAGACTGGCTACTCTAATCACAACATCTTTATCTGAATATGCATTTTATGAAACGCACCAAATAATAGAATATGCCATGAATAACGTTCACTTATGATACACAGATAGAATCTTATATTCATCAAACCTCAGTCCATCATTCAACTTTCATTGAGTATTCAAAAATCAATTGTAAATAGATATCATTGAAATTTTAGATACAAATAGAACACTTCCAATTCATTCCCGAATATCAAACTGTCTTTGTGTTGTTTTTTTTTAAATTTAGACATACTTATTTAAAATTGTTCAATTTTTGGCACAAATTATATGTGATTAATTGAGAATTTTGTATGTATAAATTTTGTGTTATTATGCATGCAAAATTAAATTAAATAATAAATCCTAGCAAGGTCATCTAGGTTGACTCACAAATGCTCCTTTAGCTTATTACCTTGAAGTGCTGACAATGTCTGGAAGCGGCCACTCGTCGTGCTCCTCTAAATGCAATCATATACATTTATATGTCACTCATGTGCATTTTCATATGAATAATCAGTGATAAATACATTTATGAATGTATCATGTTTTATGCATGTTCAATAACAAATTCTCGCGTATGTTTCTTTAATACACTTTATAAACAATTTACAACACCTTCCAAACATTGCTAACTCTAAAATTACACTTTACTCACCTTAACCCTTTCATTCAACATAAACTAAATTCATTTAAACTCTTATTTAAACCTTAATACCTCTTATGGAAATACCCTAGCATTGGTTTGTTCAACTATTGCATAATCAAAACATTTCCATGAAAAAAAAATCCCTTCCCATAATCCTTTTCTTGCATTTTTATCCAGATTTTCTTAGGCAGATTTTGGGTTAGATTTGATGTAAAATTTTGACTAAGAAACTGACGGTTTTAGATAATAGTATATGCTAACAAAATGTTCCTCTATGTCTAAAGTTTCAAACACAATAAAAATCATTCAATTTGGTTCAATATTCTATAATTTATGCTGAAGAAACTATAGGTTGTGCACATTTGAAATTTTGGCTAGTGTATGGTCTTACATGTGCACAATTGTGCATTCCATAACTGAAAGGTTAATGCAAGATCGTGAATGAAAGGCTAATGCATGATCATGCATTCCCATTATTAAAGAGCAATTGCATGATCGTGTGCATGATCATGCACCCCTGATGTAACACCCCACTCCCGCATGACCCAAACCCGACATCGATGGTGATATCCGAGTCCGTGCACTGTGAGGGTGGCGTGCTACATCACTCAGTCAAAACTCAGTATAAATTTTTTTTTAACATTCGCATACTTTATATATTACGCGGAAAACAATGTACATAAATAATCATCGATGTGCTCAATGACCACGGGGGCCCTTTAG
>JAOSBN010077832.1:0-12689 GCA_027563595.1 Erythroxylum suave | reverse complement strand
AAGAAGTTTGGATGAATTAAGAATTTTATTGAGGAAAGTATGTGGATTTGAGTTAGATAAGAATTTGATAAAAGGGTGAAAAAAAAATTTATATCGATTCTGACGGACTTTCGGATTGGATTAGTCTTAAGGCTTCCAACGCGATAGTTATTTCTAAGATTTTGTTCCAGGATGTCGGACATTTGTTTTGGTTCAAATGAATCATTTGTTCCGCTGTTGATTCTATATGCTGCTGATTTGATTCGCTTTCGATTCGGCTTCGTTTCGAAATTTCGGTTGGGGTCGGGTTCTCGGATCGGGTCCCAACACTTATGCTCGATCACTCGATCTCTTGCTCATGACCTGAAGATGGGACAAAATTGGGGGGTGGGCTTCAAGCTCATGCGTAACAATTTTATAACCGGTAACAAGAAAAACCATTGTAAAAGTCATAATGCATCATGAAACACATATTTCCAAATTCTTAATTTGTCAAACACTTTTTAAGCAACATAAATCATGCATTCAATAAACTTGTCAACAAATAAGCACATCAAAATGGTTTGGGAGGTCTATAGATAGAACGAGCTAACACATTCCCATGTAATGGTCTTGTGTAGTCATGAACAGAACGAATTAGCACATTCCCATGAAATGGTCCTGTATAGTTATGAACAGAATAAACTAACACAATCCCATATAATGGTTTTGCGTAGTCGTAAACATGAGGAAGTCCTTAAAGGAGCTCCATGCCACTTGCGGGCTGGCAGGAGAAGCCTTTAGTCAAAGTGCACTTGACATACAGAATAGACCATAACCACATAACATTTATTTCATAACTTGTAAACTTGTTGCTCAAAATGACACTTTTTCCCGAAAAAGTGATTTCATAAACATAGTATTACTTTCTTTATTTCAAAAAAATATTTTTGCATTCTTTTCATAAATCCTCAACACAATATTCACATACCAAACACATAGCACTTCTTCAAAGCATTCAAAGAGCAATAAATGCACATTTATAAAACAATTAAAAAACATTTACTTTCTTGATTTGGAAGAAACATTAATGGCTTATTATCCAGTTATAAAAATGTAACCCATCTTGAATTTCTTGCTTAACAAATGCTCAAAGATGCCTCTCTTCTTGCTCCTCTTGCGTCTCCTATTGATTTTCTTCAGTATGGCAAATATCTCAATTTAAGAGGACTTCCAATTGAGAACTCAAAGAAATATATACACTAAAATTGATCCTAAAATACTAAAACCCATGCATTTCTTAAGCTTTATGAACCAAAATCCTTCAGAAAATCCAAAAGTTTAACATTGGGCTTACCTTGAATCTTCACCTAAATAAAGAGATGTTTGGCTCAAATGGAAGCTCTTCTCTTCCTCTTTCTTTTTCTCTTCTTGAATACCCTCAAAATCACTATTAAAAGCTAAGAAAAGATGAAACTCTAACTTGCTTCTTCCTTTTCTCTCTAATGGTTGAAATTCTCTCACTTCTCTTCTCTTTCACATTTTTTTCTTCTTCTTTCTCTTCAAATCACGTTTTCTCCTTCTAATGCACGAGACACACTTTTCCCTCTTCCAATTCTACCCTTAATGAGTGTTAAAAGTCATCTTTACCCTTCCTTTAAAGCTTATGTTCCTTTACCTTAAGAGATCTTCTAAAAATACCCTTCAACCTTCTTACTACTCTAATATAACTAAACCACATTGTAAAATCCTACTAACATTAACATAATAATTAAACTCCAAAACTTAATTTATCAAACCACATACTTCATTCAAATCATGCTTAATTCAACAAAAAAATTCGAGGGCCAACACATATCCATGGAAGCCTTCCCTTTTAGCTCAAGGTAAAACATGGAAGCCTACGGGTAGGATGTTTACTAGAGGGGATTATCAAGAATTGATGGGTGATGCACTCATTAATCCTCAAAATGATTAGTATAAGGCAAACGAAAATGTGCCTATACTTGTGGAGGATTCTTGGTAGATTGAATTAGAAGGGGATATATTGAGGCTGACAGATGATGATGAGAGTAGAGGCAATAAAGGTGACATAGGGGAAGGAGATATAGATGAACCCAAAACTGAAGGTGATGGGGAGAAGCATACTGAGGCTAGCCCAAATCAGGAGCATCTCACGCCTGACCGCATAGCAAATCTTGGGGACACTCCTAGCATTTTTGAACTACAAGATAGGACTGAAACTACTTCGAATAAGAAGGAAGAGGATCCCATGCTTAGAGAGTTTCTGGCAGTTGTGCAGACGAAAACCAGTAAGAGCAAAAAGAAAGGCTCCAAATCTACTTTTGCTTAGTTATAAAAATTTTAGCATGGAATGTGTGAGGGATTAACTGTCCAAAAAAGCTTTCAGTTTTAAGGGATTTTGTCAATTTCATAAATCCATAGATTTTTTGCCTTTTGGAAATGAAGATTAGATCTGAAAATCTTAAACTACTAAACAAATTGTCTAAGTGGTCTTTTATCTCAAATCATAAGGCTCATTCTTATGGGAGAATTATTATAGGTTATGACCTTTCTTTGGTGAAAGTTCAAGTTCTAGCTACGGAGACACAAGCCATATACTTAAACTGTCACCTTATTCAGATAAACACTGCCATATATGTCTCTTTTATCAATGGTTCAAATCATGCTTTTCAGCGGAAACAACTATGGGAGAGCTCATACAGTTACAGAATATGGTAATTGGGGCATGGTTACTATGTGGAGACTTCAATTCCACATTATATAGAATGGAAGCAGATGGTAACTTCAGCCTGATTACCTTCTTAACTAATTTCCAAGATTGTGTGGGGCAGATAGGTATTTTTGATCTAAAGGCTCAAGGCCATTTCTATACTTGGAGTAACAAGCAACAGGGAAGATGGGCTCTAAGGAAAAAATTGGATCAGACTATGGTGAATCAGCAATGGATAACATGGTTTCCAAATAGTGTTACCTCTTTTCTAGACCCCTTATTCTCAGATCACTCACCTATGCAAGTTGAAAACTTATCCCATTGTCAGCAACAAAGAGGGCCTTTTAGATTCTACAACTTACTGATTGATGATGAGGGTTTACTGATGCTTTGCAAAAAGGACTGGGAGCTATGGTTTATGGTACTAAACAATTTATTTATGTCCAGAAGCTGAAAGCAATAAAAGGTGAGATGAAATCCTTAATGAGTAGGAGAACTTGCTCCACTCAACAAGTTGTTACTTCCGCTAGAAAGGAACTGACTAGGATTCAGCAACAATTGAAACTAGATCTGTCTAATGTCAGACTGCTCATAATTGAGAAGTCCCTATTGATGGATTATCTCTCTAAAGCTAAGGATTATGATACCTTAATAGAGCAATGAGCTAAAGCTCATTGGCTAAAAGATGGTGAAAGGTGCACAAAGTTTTTTTCAATTTAGCCCTAGCTAGAAAGAATATCAACCTAATATGCTCCCTAAAGTTACAGAATGGGGAAGAGATCTCTAAACCAGAAGACTTACTCAAGGAAGCTGAACGGTATTTCAGGAGTTTCTATGGATCCTCTCAACCTTCTTCTAACCTAAGCTCTCTGGATTCCTTTATTTAGAAAATAATCTCTCAGGAACAAGTTGACACTCCTATCAAACCAGTGGAGGATAAGTAAATTGAGGAGGTAATTTTTCAAATGCACCCAAATAAGTCCCTTGGCCCTGATGGCTTTAATAGGCATTTCTTTTAGAATACTTGGCTAGATATTGGACCTATGGTCAAAGAAGCTATCCTAGAATTCTTTTCTAATGGGATCCTATTGAAGGAGATAAACAAAACACATATTTGTCTTATTCCTAAAGACCCTTGCTCCTCTACCTTGAATGAATACAGGCCAATTGCATGTACCAACTTCATCTATAAGATTATTTCAAAAATCTTAGAGAATAGACTAAAATTGGTACTAGATCTATTGATTTCAGATAATCAGATTGCATTCCTAAAAGGGAGAAGAAATGGGGACAATTATTCTATGGTTCAGGAATTATTGAAGTGTTACCAAAGGAAAAACAACCCTCCAAATTGTACCATAAAGGTAGATTTCAAAAAAGCCTTTGACCATATGGAATGGGATTTTCTCTTACGGACCCAAAAGCTTATGGGGTTTCCTGAGGCTTTTATTACTTGGATTTCAGTATGCATAACAACTCCTTCTTACTCCATTCTTGTTAATGGTACTCTAATGGATTCTTTTAAGGGTCTAAGAGGGCTAAGACAAGGAGATCCTATCTCCCCTTACCTATTTATTATATGCATGGAAGTACTCAGCCAGTTAATCCGAAAGAAGGTGGGAAATAGTAGGTTGTTTAAATATCATTCTAAATGTAAGAAGTTAGGGCTGATTATTCTGTGTTTTGCGGATGATTTATTGTTATTCTCTAAGGCTCATAGCCAGTCGATAGAGCTTCTTATGTCTTCCCTATATGAATTTAGGGAACTCTTACGGCTAGAGATTAATTTCACTAAAAGCCACTATGTTCTAGCTACAGGGGCAAATTCCATGGAAGATAGAATCTCCCAACTTTCGGGCATGACCAGAAAACTTTCCCCATTAACCTACTTGGGACTTCCAATAACTTCAAGGAGAATTCAATTCTCAGAATGTCAACCTTTGATTGAGAAGATATAGAAAAGATTAGGAATGTAGACTAACCAAGTGCTCTCTATTGGAGGGAGGCTCCAACTTATCAAAGTAATGCTGAATTTTGTACATATCTACTGGTCCTCTAACATTTCTCTAGCAAAAAGGGTCATAGAATCAATTGACAAGCTTTTTCGAAGATTCTTATTTGGGAACCTGAACTCAAATAGTCATCTTGCTAAGGTTAATTGGAAGGATGTCTACAGAAGGAAAGAGGAAGGAGGCTTAGGACTGATTTCAATTGCTTCCTTCAATAGGGTAGCATTGATCAAGAATCTATGGAACATTATCACAGAGAAAAATTCCATATGGATCCGTTGGATTCACAAATATATCCTAAAAGGATCGAGCATTTGGTCTATACAATGTAAACCCTCTTTCTCATAGCCATTGTGTCAACTGTTGAAACTTAGACCTATGCTTGAACCTATTGTTTCATGTAGGATTAGGAATGGAGAAAGGGCTTATCTATGGTATGACAATTGGACTGGGCAAGGTCCCCTCATTGGACACCCTAGAGCACTCCATATATGGAACGTTGTTCCTCTCAAGACAAAGGTCAAAACTATCCTACAAGGAGGTCATTGGCATGTGCCTGCTGAACTACAATTTTTGCTACCTAGCTATATTCCTAATCAATAACAGGAAGACTACTACTGCTGCCTCAACCTCCCTCCTAACACATTCAGCATTCAAAAATTTAGGTAGTTGCAAAATTGCAATAACTCAAAACAAGAGTGGTCTCCTATTGTCTGGCATAAGTCTCTCATGCCTAGTTCCTTTATTTTATTATGGCTCACTGCTCTGAACAGGTTAAGCATTACAGGTCGGTTACATTTTATGTCTACTTATTCGGATTGTGTGTTATGTGAGAGACAACCAAAAACAAGGGACCACCTCTTATTTGAGTGTCCCTTCTCACAGCCTATATGGGAACGGATTAAGGCATTAAATCTTATTCCTAACACAGTACAACCTTCACTGAAGCCATGGAATGGCTTATGAGGTTGACCCATACTGCAGTCCAGAAAGAGCACATATATATCATCTCTCTTGACTCCTCCGTTAAGGAGATTTGGCGAGACAGAAATTATCAGAGATTCCAATCAAAAGTATGCATAAAGGAAGAGGTCCTCAGCTCTCTGATTAGCATAATCAAAGAGCAAATTCTAAGTTCAACAAGCAATGCAGGTTTATGCCCTAATCTAGCATTATCATGGAGGCTCAACTAACAATCAACTTACAAGTATTCAAGGGCGGGCTAAAGATTAGTACCTATCTTCAGACTACCGGGGATGATGATACTGAGTTGCAGAAAATATCTAAATCCTATGGATCGTTGTCCTTAGATACGACTTCCTCTTAAAGGCAATAAGACAACCCTTCATCTGAGACAGGAAGAAGTTATTATAAGCCTTTTCAACCATCTGAAGGAACCACAAAGGTGTATACAGGGAAGATGGGGTGGAAGTAGAACCTAACCTTCAAGGATGTCCATCTTTGCATGTCAACACTGTCTAGTTGCATCATCAGATCTGTACTATCAGCCTGGTGCAATTGCGAGGAGGAGAAGTGCACCTTCGCAGACCTACAAAGAGGAGACTGCAGATCATAAACAAGTTGTAGAAGCTGAAAACTATCTTTAATCTCGTACCTTGAATGACTGAAGAGTGAGGTAGACGTGTAGGTGGCCACTGAGGGAGAAGCTCTACCCTAATTAGGAAGCATTTTGAGAAGCCTCTGGATGGGTGTTGTTGATTTTCCCAAAAAAGAAATTTTCAAGTTGTAATCTTTTCACTACTATGTAGTCGTTTAATCATCTATGATGACGTCATTTTTCTTAGCCCATTTAGATGTATTGGTGGCCCTTCATAGCTTGTTAAGGACTTCATTTCTTCTTATTCACTATCAATATATTTTAACTTTTCAAAAAAAAAACATTCACTTAAATAAAGAGTCTATAGTGATATCATCACTTCTAGATATTTTATGGAGATTGGTGATTACACTGGCGCCAGGAGTTTTATGAACTAGCTACGCATCAAGTCTTAACACTAAGATGAGATCTTGTGTATTAATCATCATATACAGTAAAACGAGAGATCTAGAAGGAAAAACCAATATAAGGATAAAACGATAATTTTATCCTTTGTTGTGTGGATGACTATAATAAGGTTCATAATAGGGTTTACAATTAGACATGTGTTCTCATAATATTTAGTAATTTAAGAGTTCAACTAATATTCTTTAATGGAATGACATTTAGTTAAATTAATTTTGGGCTTATTAGAGCTTGAATTATCTAAGTCCAATAAGATTCCCCACTTAGCTTTAAGGAAGGTTATCAAGCAAAGTAAGAAATATAAATGGAGGTTTTAAAGCCCATGATTGAATGTTGGGCTTGCACTAATTAATGGTTAATTAGAAGCCCAATTGAACATTTAGAAATGGGCTAGACTTTGGTTTAATTTGATTAATTAAATTAAAACAAAATTCTTAAAGAAATGGAAAGTGAAATTTCGGTTTTATTAGGGCTAAATGTGCAGCTGCACATTTAGCATTGAATTGCTAAATAAAGATGGTATTTATCATGTTTTATCATCATTAAATGGAGTAATGATCTTACCATTAAATGGTTTAATAGTTGTCCTTTAATGAGGCATGTATTGTAACCTTTTAGCATTCATTTGATTAAAGATGAAAAAGGTGAATTTGATGGATCATCTTCCTCCTTTCATCACTAAAATCGAAATGGACATGTCATTTTAGGTTATTGGTCTTTTCATGTAACCATCTTAAAACAAATGAGAAGAGTCTCATTTAATCGCTTCTTTATGTTTGATTAAATAATGCAGCGATACATTGGATGCTCTCCACTTTTTGTTTCTTTTCATGCATAACCGAAATTGACAAGGTATAAGAGCGGTGTTCTTGCATTTTTTGGACTCTCTCTCCCTTCTTGCATGGGTTAGCCGAATTTGCATGAGAGGTGTCTCATCTTTGGCTTCTTCCTTCTAAGAAAAATCTCTTCCAAATATTTCTTCTCCTTTCCCACCAAAAGATCTTGTTAACCAAGTTGTCCAAGAAAAATAAGTGGTAGATCGGATTGGTTAAGGATACAACAACAAGAAGACGATACATTGACAAAGGAAAGGATTCAAAAGCAAGGCTAAAGAAGGAGAGGATAGCACAGCGAGGAGTCAAAGCTGTAGCAAAAGGAGTCAGTAATATAATCTCCATTTTTTTCTTATGATAATTGTTTTCCATATACCGTATCACGTATGGCTTAGCATGTTGATTTAGTTATCTTGCTTCTGCTGTGTTTTGATTTCTAAAAAAGTTTTGAAATATACCGTTTAACCAAATCTTGTATGTTTTATTTTCCAATCCAACATTAATATCTATATATTTCTTTATATATATATATATATATATATATATATATATATATGTTTCGTATATAATGACAAGAGTTTGATTTTATGTTAAATAATAATAATAACGAAAGAATAAATTGTTGCCTAAAAAAATTCACTTTATTGATTTATAAAGACTTAAAAGTGTTGCAATATCTATTTAACATTGTTACTATAGTTTGAAACTAATATGTCGCCTTAGTCAAAACTTAAAGAAGCACACTTTATTTTGTTGCCTGATCAAAAAATTTTATTGCTTTATAGTTATGGTAATGCCACTTCTTATAATGATATAAATTCTATTGCCTTCATAAAAAGGCAACGATAATTGTACCTATAACTATGGCTTTGTTTGTTGCCTAAATCACTTTTTGCCTTAGAATTTATAGTTGAATAATATGGTCAACAAGAAGAAGGAAGAAAATTAAATGCTACAGTAACCTATAGTAGGAAACTGGAGATTTAATTCGTAATTCTGTAAATTTTGGTGTATATCTTAAGTCTAATTACAAATATTAGGTCATCAAATTAGCTAAAAAATGACAATCTCTTAATGTGGTTAAACGTTTTGTCAATTTGAGGTTAAATATATTGTGGTAACATGACATTGGGGTTATTTTTTAGCACTCCCAAATGCTAGTATCTAGCTTAGATTTTTGTGTAAATATTGGAGTTCAAAAAGGCCTTTTTCCTAAAATTTTACTTATTTTTATCATGATTTTTAAGATAGTAAAAGCTTTTGAATTCCTATTTTAAAGATCTAAAGTTCTATTATAAGCATAATTTAATGTTACACTATGTAATAAATACAGTTATATCTCTTTGTTGGTTAGTTTGTGTTGAGTTTAGTTTTATCATAAGCATAAATTAAAAATTAACCAAACTATTAGAACTAAAATTCAACAAAATTTTGTAAACTAAGAGTATCACTATTAAAAAGAAATTTTTTATTCAGAAAAATTCAAAGTCAATTTTACATATGTTATTAAAAATTATGAAATTTCATATATCATAGCTTATATCAAGAAATAAAAGGTTTTTCCTATGTTTGAATGCCGAATTCCAAAAAGATCTTGATAATTGAATGAGAGTCTATTTTAAGGTTTGATAGACACAAAAGAAGAAAAATTTTGTTACATAAAATATTAAAAATTGTATGACAATATAAGAACAAAAATATTAGTCATTGAACCTAAATTTACTATTGATTTGATGCTCATTCTTTTTCTTTTGTTTCTGGTTATTAATCTTGACAAGCTAGCTTTTGTTATTATGATTGAAGGTTATTGCAGTTGAACAGGTTTTCTACTATTAATTATAAAGTAGTATTTGTAAACTTCTTTTAGGCTAATAATGTTGGTTTTGATAGATTTTCAATGCTTTTTATATAATAGACTAACAAAAGCTACAAAATATCTACAAATACTAATACATGTATATAAAATTTGATTGTGTCTAAACACATGTATATGGTACGATATTAATAAAGTACGTCACTATGAATATTCTAATACATGTATTTGTATCTATGATGTTAGAACCAATAAACAGAATACAATGTATTATGAATCTTTCATTTTTATACATATATCTCATTCTTATTATTATGTACTTTGGAAAAAGAATTAATTTAACCCTTCAAATTTTATTAAAAATCACATTTAATAAACTTTAATTTGCATCTTAAACCTAAAATTTCTAAATTATAATTAGATAAGCTATCTAAACTATTAGCTAAAGATTTATGATTAACTATTGTGATGATAACTGTATAATATTTCAAAATTAAATTAAATTTATTTCCTTGCATAATTAATGGTCATATTCTCAAAAGGAAATAAAATCATAAGAAATACGCTTTCTTTCTTACAAGAACCTTCATTATGAACTTTTCTTATTAGAAATGATTTATCGGAAAGGATCCTACAAATTATGAAGGTCATATATTAGCCTCGTGATTACTAGAAGATTTTTGGCGAAGATAACAATGAAGTTATTCAGATTTAAATCTATCCAGCTAACAAAGGATACAAGATGAAGTAACGGCTAGTTGAAGAAATTAACTATTTAAGAAAGAGCAACATCACTTATGAAGCAAGTAACATATTTATATTTTTGAAACATTTGAACAACATCTATATTCTTGAAAATCATATCATTCTTAATATGCCTTAAAAGGTGATATCACTCTATCAAGAGAGAAATTATTATTTTATTTTTCTGTGAGTTTTTAGAAGCTTGTTATATGGTTCGAGTGTCGAAGGTTAAAGAACCTTGGAAAATATGTACTCATGAGCTTGGAGAGGCATGTCAAATTTAATACTCATATTTTTATAGTGAAACACTCAAGTTGGATACTTGGGGAATTAACGAAGGCTTGGGTTGTAAGCCGAATCAGTATAAATCGACTGCGCCCTTCCTTTTTCTCTCTGTCTCTCCTTATCTTTTATATTCCGCACTATATTGTATGTGTTCTTCAGCAAGAGGCTCCTTCACTTTATAATAAGTTCCTTATGTTTTTGACTTGCTGACAGTTCCTTTGATTTTAACAGGTGCCTTCTTTTTATCATTTCAACAGGGCTTATACTTTCATAAGCTCTTGTTGTTTAATAGGCTACTATCATTTGATAGGCTCTTATTGTTTTAATTTTTAACAGGCCCTTGTCTTTATACTAATTGAAAGTAACTTGTAAAAAAAAATTTTATTCACAAAACTCGTAAAAGTTTTATGATATATGATCATTAGAACATAAGGTTTAAGGGTATATCTAATTAATGCAATTAAACCTATAATATATGTGCAAAATTTAAGGTTTAAAAGGTATATTTAAAATAAAAGAGTGCTTTTTAACCTTAATATTTTCATCAAAATGTAGGTCAAACCCTAGTATTTTAAAGCATTCAAACTGAATTTTAACGTTTCCAAAACTTTCAATTTAAACTCTAAGATGATGAACCCTAACGGGATTATACCTCTACCAATTACAATGATAAAAAAATTATTATTATTTAATTTCCATATGGGGTTTTATAATGCCATGTGGAAGCCATATGGTATGTAAGGACCTATATTTTATAATTAAATTTAGTTTCAATTTAAACTAATTTTTCTTAATTTTGATTATATATAACAATCCTAATTAAAACTAATAAACATATTTAACCTAAATAATCTAACTTAACTCTAATCTACTTATTAATTTACTAAGAAATTTTTAATTTAATCTTTTCATTTCCAAATAATAATCCAAAAATCATTAGTCATTTTTCTTAATTTGGAAAGTATAAAGGAGTTGGTAGCCAATGATTTCCAAATTGTTAACATACCTTGATTATGTTTTTTGTTTTCTCCTTCTTTTCTTAATAGTTGTAAGAATTCATATTTTTGAAGCTTAAGTAATTCTTCCTCTTCCATTTTAAGGTTCATGTTTTTTTTTTCCATCTTTTTTCCTCCTATAATCATCCATTTCTTGTATATACTTTTCCTTGTTCTTCTTCTTCATCATATGCAAGTTTCATAATTCAGTCTTGATGGTGCTACATTCCAATATAATTAAGGATATAACAAGATAGAAAGTCACTAACAGAATAAACTTTATGGAATCTATTGTGATTTATTGTTTTGGACGTGGTGTAGCAATTAGAGGAAGCAACTAGCTCTATCATGGTTGGCCAAATTGGTTCAATTGTGGTTATTTACAGATCAAGTATGACTAAATTGAAAGTGAAGGAGAAAAATAAATATATTCGTAGCATTTTCTTGAGAAAAAAATCAAAAGTTACAGCAACCTTTATCATTGGTAAAATGTAAAGAGAAAACCCCTTTTGAAGAGTTCAGCTTCACAATTTATCCTTTGACACTCTTACTAATGGCACGAATGAAACTTTTAGGGTGGTACATATGAATTGAGAATATCTAGTTTTGATCACGTAGGAAGCAACAAAATGTCAACTGTATGATTTTATGCTTTCTTGATGTTAACATCCAAGATAGTCTTTAAGATAGGCAAGCAACTTGAATTCCATAACTTTTTAGTGGCATAGAGTTGAACAAACCAACCTAAGAAGACCATTACCTGGGAATGGAAAAATTATGAATTCCCTAGTGATTGGGTTTTTTTTAATTAAAATTAGGTTAATTAGGATTGAGTTAGATTATTTAGGTTAAATTTAGTTTATTAGTTTTAATTATAGTTTATTACATATAATCAGAATTAAAAATTAGCTTAAGATTAATTAAAATGTGTAGGTTCCACTATGCCATAAGGCTTTCATATGGTATAGTAAGATCCACATAGATTAAAAATAATAAATTTGTTATGTTAGTGGTGACATTACAAATAATTGATAAAGACGTAATCCTATTAATAAGTATAACATTTTAAGGTTTAAATTGAACAATATAGAAATGTTAGAGTTCAAGTTGAACACTCCAAAATGTTATAGTCAAATCTATAGGTTGGTGGGAACATTAGAGTTAAAATGCACTTTTTACTTATAGTAAATTATAAGGTTAATTATGATAAAGCAAACACACGCAAGATGGGGGGGGGGGGGGGGGGGGGAATTTTTTTTAAAAAAAATTTAAAAGGAATTTTAAATATTTAAAAA
>JAOSBN010077751.1:0-10000 GCA_027563595.1 Erythroxylum suave | reverse complement strand
AATTTTATTTCTTTTGAAACTTAATACATAGAGGAACATTTGTTTAGGAGATCATATTGTCTAAAAACGTCAATTTCTATGTCCAAATAGCCATACAAAATTGATCTAAAAACCTATCCTGTGAAAATAGCTGTTTAAAGTTTTGGGGTCACTTATCCCACAATTGTGTGAAATGATTAGGATGGTGAAGAAAATGGGGTTTTGTGAAATTGATGACCTATATAAGGTTCAGTTAATTTATTAGGTACAATAGGACTTAAATGGACTTGTTTAAGGTTTGTTTGAACTTAAATTAGTATCTAAAGTAATTAAGTAAAAGTTAGTTTAAGTATGCATTATTAATGGAGATGATAATATAAAGGATGTATGGTTTAGTAATAATGAATACAATGTTGAATTGTTTGGTGTGATCATAAATGAATGAGTTTCTAAGGCTTGTGTATTACGAATTGGATATGGATATTTATGAATTGGGAATTTTTGCGATAATATTGTGACAATACTGGACCACCAGTTGTTTGAGGAGTTTTATAGTTAGGGTTTTATTGCAAGTGCTTAGAATTATGTGTATATACATAATTTTTGATAACTCAACACTTCTATTGATTCATAATTTCACATGTTTGTATTTATAAGGTAAATTCTGTTTGATCAAATGTCAATGAATAAGTTCATTTAGAGCAAAATAGAATGAAGACGTATGTTGTACTTCACCTTTTGCCTAAAATTCTGAAATCTGAAATCTGAAATGGGTTGTTTTAAAATTGCTGAGTCCCAGTCACGGGTAAATAGGCATGCCTATAATGGTTAGCAGCTGCTTTTGTAATTAGACATTAAGGTGTTTTTTGTGATTAGACACTTTAGTGTCTCCTAATTTCGGACACATTTGTGTCTTTTATTTTAGAGACTTAAGTCTCTTCTGTTTTAGATACCAGACATGGTATCTTCAGTTCTGGTCCCGTTACCCACTTCTATAAAAAGGATTAGCAGGCTAATTTGTTTTGTATTTTTTTACATGCTCAATTATGATATAATCAAACTCTATTCTAAAATAACTAAGTTCTATTTTGATATAATTATATACTATTTTGATATAGAAAACTTCTATTCTAGAACTTTAAAGTTTGATTATGAAATTTTGGTATTCTATTCTGATTCTTATGAGTTTTGCTCTGAAGCAAGTATATCCTGTTTTGAGTTGGCATGTTTTGTTCTGAGATACATATTGTTTGGATGCTTCTATATGAACAATTAAAGATTGTTTGAAATGTAATATGTTTTTGTATATGTGAATGTTAGAAAATTGTTAGAAATAGTCACCAAATAATATCTTGTTTAGTTATTCCCCACTTATGCTTAGCACGGTGGTTTTGTCTCCATATAGGTTCAAATAGAAGGGTATAAAGACTAGGACAAAGACAACCACAGTGGCCAATGAAGACTGTGTTTTGATGTAAATAATGTTCAATGTGTTGTCGTTACTGACTTGTACTCAGTATGATGAGACAGATTGTGTTTTGCATATATGCTTTGTAATATTTATAAACAGGAGAAAATTTGGATTTCAAGGCACATAATATGTTTTTTGATTTGTCATTACATTATGCATAGTATGTTTAAAACATAATGAAATGTAATGTAATGTAGGATGCTTGAGTTTATGAGAATGCTTGGAATTGTTGATATGATATGTTTGGGTACTATGTGTGATATCTACATATCCTCCCAAGAGTTATATGGGTGTTACACTGAATGCTAGATCTTATTTTTTGTTGAAATTGTATGCTATTATGAGCTAAAGTTTTCATCATTTCTTCCAATGAAGGACTTTTCCATCTTGAGTTATACACATAGGAGTAACTAAGGTTCCTTTGTGCTTGGCTCAAAAATTTTCCAAAATCATTCACTTATTCCATGGATGGCACTTGCAAGGCTGGGCACATATTAGTTGGATTTCCTACCATTGCGCAAATTCTGCATGCCCTCACTTGTTGAGCACTGTTTGTAGCCATTTGCCTCACTAAAAATGTCAACCTAGCTAGTTGTTTCTCCATTGTAGAAGTACTAGCTTCACTAACTTTCAATAGTTTTAGATCTTCTCAAATACTGAATTGTTCAGAGTTAATAAGCATGTTGGAAATTAGATTTTTGGCTTTCATAAGAGTCTTACTTATTAGTACACCTCCGCTTACTGCATCTATCATACTTCTTTATTGTGGCAAGAACCCCTTATAGAAGTATTAGATCAAGAGTTGCTTACTGATTTAATGGTATAAGAAGAAAGCACCTAACCTCTTGAAATGCTCCTAGTACTCAAATAATGTCACCCTATGTTATTGTCAGATTGCATATATCTCCTTCTAAATATCCATAGCTCAACAGGCAGGGAAGTACTTCATGTTAGAGTTATGTAAATATAGTGCCCTAAAAAACAAGTATATTTACATATAACTTAATTTTCTTATAGTTACCTTAAAAAATATTTATTATTAATAAAACAAAAGAGTTTAGTTTTATTTGCATGAGCATTATATATATCTAGTCATAAGGTACCAAGATTTTTTTTAAGTAATATACATATACATGGAGATGTATGGGAAACATGTATATTATTTGAATCTAAATTAGTTGATTCACAATTGAATAATCAAGTTGGTCACTTAATTATAGTTTATACTATAGTGTTACAATTTATCTCTGTGTAAGTAAAAGATTTACTTTAAGGGAATGATGAGTTTCACAGCATAATAGTAGTTGACTATCGATAATGGAACTATTAAATAACTATGTAATCAAGTATGTTTTAAAGAATAAACTGGGCCATTACTTTAATCTTAAAACATAGACCTTAGCATTATGTTATTATGAACCACAATCTTGATAAGTGGTGAACTCATATGTGTTTCATTATAATTCTTGATATGGTCAAAATGGATTTGTACAGAGTATCAATCTAGTGTCTGCATGTTGGAATTATTAATTGAAACATGTATCAGGGAACATTCACTCAAATAAAGAGTTTATAGTGATATCATCACTTTTAGATGTTTTTATGGAGTTTAGTGATTAACCTAACGCCAGTAGTTTGATAGACTAGCTACCCATCAAGTCTTAGCACCAAGATGATATCTTGTGTGTTAATCACCATATAGAGTAAAACGAGAGATCTAGAAGGAAAAACAACATAATGGCAAAATGCTAATTTTACCCTTTATTGAGCGGATGGTTATAATATGGTTTATAATAAAGTTTGCAAATGGCCCTCTTACTTAAAATGTGTATTCTCATAATACTTAGTAATTCAAGAGTTTAACCAATTGTCTTTAGTGGAATGACATTTGATTAATAAGCTGCAATTAATTCTAATAAGATTAAATTAATTCCAAGCTTACTGGAGCTTAAATTATATAAGTCTAATTAGATTCTCCATTTGGCTTCTAAGAAGGTTATCAAGCAAAGTAAGAAATATAAATAGAGGTTTTAAAACCCATGATTGAATATTGGGCTTGCTTTAATTAGAAGCCCAAATTAACATTTAATATTGTGCTTGACTTTGGTTTGATTTGATTAATTAAATTATAACAAAGTTATTAAAGAAAGAAGGAGGGCATATTTTTATTTTTTATACCTAACTGTGCAGATGCAAATTTAACATTGAATTGCTAAATTAAAGATGGTTTTTATCATACTTTATCATTATTAAATGGAGTAATGATCTTATCATTAAATGTTATAATGGTTGTCTTTTAATGATGGCATGTAATGTAACCTTTTAGCAGTCATTTCATTAAAGAAAGGAAGAGATGCATTTCATGTATTTTTTCTTTCTTCTTTCATTTATAACCGAAAATGAGAAGGTTTCATTTAGTTTATTGGTCATTTCTTATAGCCATCTTAAACAAATGACAAGAGTCTCATTTATTGGCTTCTTTATCATTGATTAAAGAATAAAGTGATGCATTGGATGCACATCACATGTTTCTTTCGTGATAGCCGAAATTGAGAAGGAGAGGAAGAAGGGTTCTTGCATTTTATTATTTGACTCACTCTCTCCTCTCATACGTCTATAGTCAAAACTTGAATGAGAAGAGTCTAATTTTTGGCTTCTTTCTTCAAAGAAAAGTCTCCTAAAAATATTTCTTCTCCTTTCTCACCAAAGGATCTTGTTAACCAAGTTATCCAAGAAGAGTAAGTGGTAGAATGGATTGGTCGGGATACAACAACAAGGAAAGGATACATTGACAAAAGAGAGGACACAAAATTTTAGGAGTCAAAGTTGTAGCAAGGAGTAAATATATTTCTACTACCTTGTTGTTATGTAAATTATTTTCCTTATATCGTATCATGTATAGCTAAAACATATTGATTTAGTTATATTATTCCGGTTGCATTTTTTATTTTGAAAATTTTTCTATTGTTTAACGAAATCTTGCATGCTTTTGTTTTCGATCCAACAATTAGTATCAAAGCCATTTTCTTATGCATAATTTCGGTTCATCTATGTTATGCATAGGTTAGCAATTAAATGTTCTATGTTGTATATTTTTACGTGATAGAAATATATTTGTGTATGTTTTGCTCTTTTGGTTGTTTATACAATATAGTTTTACCTCTTAAGTTTTTCTTTGTTTGGTTTGTAACAAGGAGGGTGGCCTATCATTTTCATATTTCCTCCATGGTTTTGGTTTTACATTTTCTTTGATTTTTTAATTTACAAAATTTTGTAATATTGAAGATGGAGCATCCGTGGATTGAAGAGAAGCATAGGTAATAGTTTCGATGTATCCTTTGGTGTATTGGCAAAGTTTCGGTTTAATGAAAACCAAAGTGCTGGTATTTATTTTAAAAAGTTTCAATTTTATGAAAACCAAGGTGTTGGAAATTTTCTTTTAAAAAAGTTTCAGTTTGATGAAATAAAAGTGCCGGAATGTTTTTTGAGTGTCAGTTTTACTAAAAACAAATGTTGTAATTTTTGTTTTCATATTGCCAAGGTTTCGATTTTTATGAAAATAAGTATTGCTTTTTTAATTATTTTCAAATTGATAAATTTTGATTTTATGAAAATGCCATTACATATTTTTATCGAATGGGACGGGTCATGTGAATGAAGAGTTCCAAGTGGAAGATCCGAGTCCAAAAAGTGTTTCTTGTTTTGGGCCTAAAAGCCTTGTAATTTTATTCATGTTCTAGGATGGGCGATCAAATGTGGCCTATTAGTTCATAAGATGAATGGATAAATGGATGCAAACAGTATGAGATATTATGTGATTGTCATTTAGAAAATTTACAACCCTAGGCTTTGTCATGCATTCATTATGTACGAGATATATAATGAAATAATATAGGATGGATAATAAATTATATCTAGATCAGATGGTATTTATTAAAAACTTAAACATAAAAAAGATTGACTAGGAGAGGATGCTCATATGAGAGTCCACGGTGTCCATATGATGGCCCATATGCATGTGGTGAAGTGTTATGCCCTACAGGAGGACATGAATCCTAGATCTTGCATGTTTTGCGTCTTCTTAAGGATAAGTCTACTCATTGGTAAAAAATGTGACCTCCCACCGAGGTATGTTTTGGAAGTACCTTTAGTAGATGAATCAAATGGTTACATACTCAACATATCTTATCAATAACTTACCCATCGTAGCTCTATTGGTAAAAATATAGACCAAATCATGGTACTTCTCAAAAAGTTATGTATGAAGATGCTTGGTAGTTTTTTGAGTGGGAGGGTCCCTTTTTTTTTTAATGAATAAGATGCCCCACCGTCGCTTAGTCTATTATATATAAGAAAAATAACTGTCATATAAAGTTTTAATTTTTTAAGTTTTGTTAATTCTATCATCATGCACAAATGCATCATGATGTTATACAGAGTTCCAGTGTTGTTGACTAGTATGCTCATGTTTTAGTAATCTATGCTTTTAGACATAATCAACCACAATATGAATCCACTCATTTTGCTCTTGACAAATGAAAAATTGCAAAATGGAGCAAATTTCAATGAATGGAGACGTAACCTTGACATTGTGCTTTAATATGAATGAATTTCATGGGTATTAACGAATAATGAGCCTGTGCCTCCGTGTGGTAATTCAACTTTTGAGCAAGTCCAACAATATGAGTGATGGCAGAATGCTAATAAGACTTGTAAGTGTTATATTTTAGCTTCTGTTTATAGAACACTGCAAAAGCAAATTGATTTCATGAAAACTGTTAATGCAATGATCCATCACCTATATGAGATGTTTAGTGTGAGGACTAGGTCTGCAAGAGTGAAAGCTATCTAAACTTTTCATAATCTCAGACAAAAACCTAGTGAACCAGTGCGAGATTACATGCTGAAGGTAATCTCTGCGATTACTGAGGCTGAGATGCTTGGGGTAGATATGGATGCAGACACACAGATGATTATGATCATTAATAGCCTAAACTCATCTTTTTAGTAGTTCAAGTTGGACTACGAGCTCAACAGCAAGGATTACACCTTGAGTGAGTTGATGAATACCCTCTAGAGTATGGAGGAGATATTAAATATCGAGGCTCATAAGCTAGAAGCTAATGTAGCATCTTCTTCTAAGCCCAAGGCTAAGGGCAGGCAAAAGAAGAAAGGTCTAATAAAAAAGAAGGACCAAATAAAGGTCAAGGTCTAACCCATAAAAAAGAAAGCCAAAGCGAACACCAAAGGAAAGTGTTTCCAATGTGGTGAGCAGGATCACTGGAAAAGAAACTGTGTGGTCCAACTTAAGTCCTTTAAAATAAAACAAAGTATGGGTTTAACATTCGACAATCGCTCATCTTGTTGGACTTGCTCCGAAGTTGAATTACCACCTGGAGGTGCAAGCTCATTGTTCATTAATACACATGAATTCGTTTACATTGAAGAACAATGTCAAGGTTACGTTTCCATTCATTAAAATTTGCTCCATTTAACAATTTCTTATTTGTCAAGAGCAAGGTGAGTGGATTTGTATTATGGTTGATTATGTGTGAAAATATAAATTACTAAAACAAGAACATACTAGTCAAAAATATTGGAACTTTGTATAAAATCAAGATGCATGCATGTATGATGATAGAATTAACAAAACTTAAAAAATTAAAACTTTATATGACAGTTATTTTTCTTATCTATAATAGACTAAGTGATGATGGGCCATCTTATCCATTAGAACAAAAACTAGGACCCTCTCACTCAAAAAACTACCAAGCATCTTCATGCCTAACTTTTTGAGAAGCACCATAATTTGGTCCATACTTTACCAACATAGTTACTATGGCCAGGTTATTGATAAAATATGTTAAGTGTGCAACCGTTTGATTCATCCACTAAAGGTACTTGCAAACCATACCTCGATGGGAGGTCACATTTGTTACCAATCAGTAGACTTATCCTTGAGGAGACCTAAACCATGCTAGATCTAGGATTCATATCCTCCTATAGGGAGTAACACCTCACCATATGCAAATGGGGCATAGTATGGAGATCGTGGACTCTCACATGAGCATCCTTTCCCACACAATCTGTTTTTGGTTTTTATGTTTTTAATAAATATCATCTTGTCTAGATGTAATTAATTATCCATCTTATATTATTTCATTATATATCTTATACATAATGAATGCATGGCAAAGCCTAGAGTTGGCAATTTTCTAAATGGCATACAATCATATAATATCCCAAACTATTTGCATCAATTTATTCCTTCATCTCATGAACTAATAAGCCACATTTGATTGTCTATCCTAGAACATAAATAAAATTATAAGGCTTTCAGGCCCAAAACAAAAAAAAAATTCTTAGACTTGGATCTTCTGCTTCGAACTCTTCATCCACATAACCCGGCCCATTTGATAAAAGTGTGTAATGGAATTTTTATGAAAAACCAAATTTTGTCACTTTGAAAAAAAAAAACAGTGCTTGTTTTCATCAAAACCAAAACCTTGGCAATATGAAACCAAAAAATCCAGCACTTTTTTTTGGTACAACTGACACTCATAAAACATTCCAGCACTTGTTTTCATCAAACCAAAACTTTATTAAAACAAAAATTACATCACCTTGGTTTCACAAAGCCAAAACTTTGTTAAAACAAAATTCTAGCATTTTGGTTTTCATAAAATTGAGACTTTGCCAATACACCAAAGGATACACTAAAACCATTACCTATACTTCTATTCGATCCATGGTTGCTCCATCTTCAATATTAAAGAATTTTGTACATTACAAAATCAAAGAAAATGGAAAACTAAAATCAAGGAGGTAACATGACAATGATAGACCACCCTCCTGATTACAAACCAAACGAAGAAAAACTTACAAGGTAAAACTATATTCTACGGACAACCAAAAGAGCAAAACATACACATATATATTTCTATAGATTAAAAAATGTAGTATACAACATTTAATTTCCAACCCAAGCATCACATATAGGAACCGAAATCATGCTTAATCAAATGGTTGTAATACCAATTGTTAGATCGAAAACTAAAGCAAGCAAGATTTGGTTAAATAATAGATTTCAAAACTTTTTTGAAATCTAAAGTGCAGTGGAAATAACATAACTAAATCAACATGTTTCAGCCATACATGCTACGATATAAGGAAAATAATTCACATAAGAAAAAGTTGATAGAAATATATCGAGTCCTTGCTACAACTTTGACTCCTTGCTGTTATATCCTATCCTTTTTCAATGTATCCTCTCCTTTAACAATGTATCCTCTCCTTATTGTTGTATACTAACCAATCCGATCTACCACTTATTTTTCTTAGACAACTTGGTTAACAAGATCCTTTGGTGGAAAACGAGAACAAACATTTTTAGGAGATTTTTTTTAGAAGAAAGACAGCAAAAATGAGATTCTTCTCATTCAAGTTTTGGCTATGCATGTATGAGAGGAGAGAGTGAGTAAAAAAACAAAATGCAAGAACCCTTCTTCCTCCCCTATCAATTTTCGTTATCATGAAAGAAAGATGTGATGTGCATCAAATGCGTCACTTCATTCTTTAATCAATCATAAAGAAGCCAATAAATGAGACTCTTCTCATTTAATTAAGATGACTATATGAAAAGACCAATAACCTAAATGACACCTTCTCATTTTCAGTTATGGATGAAAGAAGGAAGAAAAAATACATCAAATGCACCTCTTCCTTTCTTTAATGAAATGAATGCTAAAGGGTTACATTACATGCCATCATTAAAAGATAACAATTAAACCATTTAATGATAAGATCATTACTCCATTTAATGATGACAAAGCATGATAAAAACCATCTTTAATTTAGCAATTCAAGCTAAATGTGCAGCTACACATTTAGGTATAAAAAACCACAATATGCCCTCCTTCTTTCTTTAATAACTTTTTTGAATTTAATTAATCTAATTATTCAAATCAAACTAAAGTCAAGCCAAATATCATATGTTTATTTGGGCTTTTAATTAAAGTAAGCCCAACATTCAATTATGGGTTTTAAAACCTCTATTTTTATTTCTTACTTTGCTTGATAACCTTCCTAAAATCCAAATGGGGAATCTAATTGGACTTATATAAATCAAGCTCGAATAAGTCTGAAATTAATTTAATCCCATTAGAATTAATTCCAACTTATTAATCAAGTGTGATTCCACTAAAGACGATAGGTTGACCTCTTGAATTACTAAGAATTATGAGAATACATGTTTCAAATAAGATGTCCAATTGTAAACTTTATTATGAACCATATTATCGCCATCCACTCAATAAAGGGTAAAATTACCATTTTGCACTTATTTTGGTTTTCCCTTTTAGATCTCCCATTTTACTATATATGGTCATTAATAGACAAGATCTTATCTTAGTGCTAAGACTTGATGGATAGCCAATCCATCAAACTACTGGCACCAGTTTAATCATCAAACTCTATAAAAACATCTAAAAGTGATGATATCACTATAAACTCTTTATTTGAGTGAATGTTCCCTGATACATGTTTCAATTA
>JAOSBN010077680.1:0-12704 GCA_027563595.1 Erythroxylum suave | reverse complement strand
TTTCGACACATCTATGTGTCTAAAAAAATTGTCGGAAATAATTTTTGTGACACCTGTTTTTTTTACGCTTTATAAAACGTCTAAAATTATTTTTAAGATGCAAAAAAGCGTATGAAAAGTTCATCTTTTATGTCTAAAAATTCTATATTTTGTTGTAGTGAGCCAGTCCAAAGAGATACTATACAACAATATTCTTAATGAAAATTTAAGTTTCAAGGAATGTTACAATCAAGGGGAGCTGCTAAAGAAGTTCAATGGGGATGGCCAGGAACTTGCATGGATGTTCTTTGTAGATGGATGTGCATTGATCCAATTTGTTCACTGGCAAGTTGAGTACCGGTTCCATGATGTGAACATTGCCGGTCATCAAATAAACCTTGCGGCAACAGATTCGGTTATGGGATTTAGTAAGGAAGGAGGAGCGTTGTACTAGAATGATCATCTTGCTGGAATACAATCAAAGGAATTTAGACAATCAATCTGTCGGTTCATCGAAATCGTCGAAATTAGACACTTTCAAAGATGGGGAAACGGTGCAAAAGCAGGTAGTGTGATAGACGAGAGTTTTAACCAGGCAAATCATCTGCTTGAGCTCATTTGGATGAACTTCATCAAAAAGGTTTGCTAAAACTGCGAAAGGACCACTATTTGAAGCCACTTTTGCTGTTGTTTAAGAAATAATTCAACAAAACCTTTCTCGCTGTTTTGAGTATATTAGCACTAATGGAGTCCCATAAACGTTTATGCAGGAGAAAAATGGTCTTTTTTTTGGAACTGAGGCAACTTCTCCAGATTTCGTAGTGTTAAGGATCCTTAGGCAGCAGGAATCACATCTTATATAAGCTTTCTCAATTCAGTCATAGCGACTAAAGCAGATGTTGCAGAGTTGCAGAAGGCAAGAATACTCTTCAACTATCTTCATAACGATTAAGAAGTCGTGAAAACCTTTCGTGAGCTCACTTCAAGCTTGAAACCTTATCCTAATATCTTTGTTCATAGCAAAGTTGACCTTATAGACTACAATGACAACAAGAGCATGACAACTGGGAAATGGTTGAGTGAAGCAATGCAGGTCTATTTCAGAAGTCCATAGACTACAATAGCTTTCATTTCTACAACTTTTCTTCTGATAGTGACAATTATTTAGATCATCTTCTCAGTTTTAGCATATCAGTGCAGATAAACAATTTGTGAGTTCATTTCAAAAGAATTTAATGCAAACTTCATCAAATTGGTAACTTTTCTTTTCAATGCCAATCTCACTTTGAGAAAAATGGCTAATACAACCGTTGATATGTAATGCTCTAGATGAGATATTCTTGTATCTTTTTATTGAATCTTGTTCTGAATGTATTAGCAAATTAAAAAGAATGATGTCTATTGAGTTTGCTTCCAGAATTGGTTTATGACTTTCAAACATAGCATATAAAAAAAAAGATGCAATTAATCTTCAACTCTTAGCGTTCCAAATTAAAGAAGGAAACTGCATGGATTTATTGATGATATAAAGTGAAGATGTGTAAGTTTAATGTTTGCAAATCAATAAATATAAGAATTGAAAATTCCGTAGTTTTGCAAAAATTCCTTTATGCCTTAGTTGCTTAGAACTATTTTTGTCGGTGCTTAATATAAAGCAATTGTGTTAGAAACTATTAAATTTTCAAAAAAACGTAAATAGAAAAATTAAACAAGTAATAAACAAATCGACAATCGAGATTTAGTAATGCAGTTTGACATACTTTGCCTACGTCTGTAAGGTCCTAAAGAAATTGAGAAATATATATCCCAATGATGAGCTCGTAACGAAGATTCTAAGATTACTACCAAAAGAAGGGGACATCAGGTGACACTCTAGAAATTGCAAAGGAGCTAGACACAATTTCATTCGACTGGCTACGAGAAAACCTGATGATCCACGAAACTAAGCTTAGGCGAGATGAAGGATCCTCCTATAGAAAGGGAATGGCACTAAAAGCAACGGATGATTATGTGGTGTATCTACATGAATCTAACTTTGATATTGGGATAAGGAAGGATCCGATTTCATTTTCACAATCCATGGAAAGTGATGATCCTAGTAAATGGATGGAAGCTATAAATGAAGAGTTGAATTCTGTGGCCCATAATGGTGTCTGGAATCTCGTCAAATTGCATGATAATTATAAACCCGTCGGCTGTAAATGGGTTTTTATGACAAAGTGTGACACCCAAGGCAATATCGAACAATTTAAGGCTAGACTCGTTGCCAAAGGATTCACTGAAAAGGAAGGTGTAGGTTATAGAGATACCTTCTCTCCAGTTTCCAAGAAGGTTCGCTTCGAATCATCATAGCACTTGTAGCTCATTTTGATTTATAGCTGCAAAAAATGGATGTGAAAACTGCATTTTTAAATGGGAATTTGGATTAGGATATTTATATGGTACAACCTGAGGGGTGCACAAAGAAAGGTAATGAACACTTAGTTTGCAAATTAAAGAAATCCATGTATGGTCTTAAACAAGCTTCCAGACAATGGTATATTAAGTTCAATGATATCATTACATCTTTCGAATTTAAGGAAAATGTTGTTGATCAGTGCATATATCTAAAAGTTAGTGGGAGCAAGTTTACATTTTTGATACTGTATGTGGATGATATTTTGCTTGCTAGTAGTGATCTTGGTTTGTTACATGAAACCAAGGAATATCTCTCTAAACATTTTCTGATGGTTGATATGGGTGAGGCAAATTATGTTTGTTCGTAAACTGCAAGTGTACGGTTATCAAAGTGAGTAATAAATCAGTAAGAACTGAGTCGTATCCACAAGGATTATGAGAAAATTTAAATCTATGCTAGTTAATAGTGTTTGAAATTAGGTGGGATGAAATTTTGGAAATTTAAAAGCAATGTAAAGAATTATTAAAAAAAACACAAACGAATTTCAAAGCAACTACCCAATTCAATGCAACCAAAATAACTATGAATATGAAAAATCTATGTAACAACTAATTTCAAAAAAGAGTGAAACAATTGACTAATTAAAGGTATTAACGTCAATGGGGAATGACTTTCTCTTAGGGAATGATATTTTTGTCAACCTTAATATTGAATTAGCTATCTCCACAAATGAATAATCCTAACCTTGTATGTGAATATTAAGTGTAATTAATCCCCTTCTCCCAAAGGTGAATTAATTTATTCACTTTAGACATCACTTAGTAATCCCTTACTTAAGTTCTTCCTAGAGTTTCTTAAGTTCTAAACCCAACCTTCTATTTTCACCTCCTAGGTTTTTTGGGTCTCCCAACTCACAAGAAAATCCGAGTTGAAATTCTTTCAATCTTCTAGCAAAAACTTCCTTTTTCCAAAGGTGAATTTATACCAACCCAACTTCCAATAATCCAAAGTAAGAACAATTAAACTCAAGAAAAATCAACAAGCATATGAATATTTAGTCATGAATTCCAGCAATGTTCAATGTCAAAGCATCACAAAAATATCAAATCCCTAAGAGAAATTAAAGTTCTAGCCACAAATCATCAAGCCTAGCAATCCAAAAATATAAACCCTAGACAAACTCATGAAGAAATAAAAATAAATGAAGAACAAAGCTCTAAATCTATAGTAGAATAAAATGTTCTCCCCTCTACTTGCATGGCTACCTTACTGTCCAGTGGAGGCTTCTTGATTTTCAGTGAATAGAGACTGCTTCAGAAGAAAAAGCTATGTGTGTGATATCAAATACCCCTACACTTGAACTATTGCTTGTCCTTAAGAAATTTAAACACAATAATAAAAAAATTAATTTCATTAATTCGTTTTCAAAGAAAATCGAGTGCGTGCTTTCATTCAAACTTCAATAAACTCAAGCTTTGGGCTACTACACATATCATAATTTTTTTCATCAATGTATATAAACAAGGTCAAAAACAGACACCATTGATCAAAGGCATATATAAAATTCAGATGGATTTTCCTCACATTTTCGCTAGAATCACTCAAGTGTTTAAGGTCGGTGTTTCTGTCAAGACTCCCTCTAAAAGACTACACTTGCATAGACTTGCATATTCACCAATTTTCTACTAGATAAAATAAACACCAATATGGATCAAAAGGACTTTTATTTAGGGTTGTAATGGGGTTTGGGTTAAGGTGGGATAAGAAGGTCACTGGTTAACTCACAAGCATTAACAAAGCACTAAGTAAAAAGGGACAACTAAATACAAAATCTGAGATAAGTAAATGAATACTTGGTACTACTACTCTTCACCAACTAATGCTACTATGTTTGATTTTTTTTCTTTCTTCTTTTTTCCTCTTTTTTTTTTTGGAAAAACAAGGGTAAACAATAAAAACAAGAGAAAACAAAAGTAACATAAATCAATAAAATATGAGTAGGAGTACCTTTATAAACATCTTAGAATAACAAGTAAGCTCAAAAGTCCCAAACTATAGACCAAATGATCACTTAGCACTTCATTATACTTATGATTGGGCAAGGCTAGTGGAGTTTTGGATTTTTAAGTGTTTATGTTTCAATCAAAAAGGATAAAGGTTCAAAAGGGGTTGCAAGGGATAATGTATAAGGTGGGTCATTTAAGCTAATAGGTTTAAAACAAAGAATGCCTTAATCATTTCCATAAAGGGTGCATCTCGTAGTTTCAAACCGGCTCAATGCAAGTTCTAGAGGTAGTCTTCCTAGGGGAGTATCACACACAACAAAAAAGAACAAGGAAATGAATATAAAATGTATTCATGTAGGCTCAAAAGCTCACATGTGCTTATGCGAAAATCCATAAAAAATTTATACATTAACTAATCACTCAAGTATAAAATTATTGACAAAGTTTATGTAACTAACTACTTCATTCAATCTTTGCCCATTCACTTTGAAAGTTCTTCCATCACTTCCCTTAACTTCAATTGCTCCATAGGAGGCAACATTTTTCACAACAAAGGGCCCCGACCATCTAGAGCACAATTTACTTGGAAAAAGCTTCAATCTCGAGTTGAAAAGTAAAACTTTCTCTCCTGGGGCAAATTCTTTCCTCATGATGTGTTGGTCATGCCATTTCTTAGTTTTCTCCTTGTAGATTTTGGAACTCTCATATGCTTCATTTCGAAATTCTTCCAATTCACACAATTGAAGAGACCGATTTTCAACCAATTTTTTCCAATCAACATTTAACTTCCTAACTGCCTAATAAGCCTTGTGTTCTAACTCCACCAGAAGATGACAAGCTTTTCCAAAATCCAGACGATATGGAGACATGCCAATTGGAGTCTTTAAAGCCGTCCTATATGCCGTCCTATATGCCCGAAGGGCATCATCAAGCTTGAGAGCCCATTCTTTCTGGTTGGGGTTCACCGTCTTCTCAAGAATGTCTTTGATCTATCAATTTAATATTTTAGCTTGGCCATTTGACTGTGGTAGTAGGGTAAAGCAACCTTATGATGAACTCCATATTTAGTTAAAAGATTACCCAGAAGCTTGTTGCAAAATTGGGTACCTTCATCACTAATAATGGCCCTTGGAGTGTCGAATCTTGTGCAAATGTTTTTCTTGAGAAATCTGAGAACAACTTTGTCATCATTTTTTGGTGAAGCTATGGCTTTAACCCATTTTGATACATAGTCCACTGCCAAAAGGATATAGGATTGTCCACAAGATTTGGGGAATGGTCCCATGAAGTCGATACCTTACAAAGCGAAGAGTTTTACCTCAAAAATGTTGGTCAAAGGAAGCTCATGATGTTGTGAGATATTACCCATTTGTTGACATTGGTCACACGTCTTAGTGAAAGCATAACATATCCTTATGAAGTGTAGGCCAATAGAAACTAGTTAGAGAACTTTTGCTGCTGTTTTTGTTGGGCCAAAGTGACCTCCATATGGTGATGAATGACAATGCTCCAAAATTTCTAGGACTTCACCTTCTGGGGTACATCTTCGAATCACTTGATTGGGACCTCTCTTGAAGAGTAAAGGCTTATCCCATAGATAACTTTTTGCATCAAATAGGAACCTTTTCTTTCGAGATGGATTTAAATCCGTAGGAATCAAACATGTAGCTAAATAATTCACCACATCGGCAAACCATGGAAGCTTTTCACTAACTTTGAATAACTGCTTATTCGCGAAAGTCTCTTAGATAGGCATTAGTGACTTTGATTCCTCAAGCTCTAATTGAGATAGATGGTTGGCAACTGCATTTTCTGTTCCTTTTTGTCCTTGATTTCCACATTAAACTCTTGCAAAAGCAACACCCATCGAATGAGTCGCGGCTTGGAATCTTTCTTTCCAAACAAATATTGAATCACCACATGATTTGTGAAAACCCAAACCTCGGACCCAATGATATACAACCGAAACTTGTCCAAAGCAAAAACATCTGCCAACATTTCCTTCTCTATAGTAGTGTAAGGCTAGAGTAGTAGATAAACCTTGAACACTTTCTCTTGCCTTTGGCCTAAAGTTGCTCCCACTGCAAAGTCACTCGCATCACACATAATTTCAAACAGTTGTTGCCATTCAGGTGTGATCATCACAAGAGCTGAAATCAACTTTTTCTTGATCAACTCAAAGGCCTCTAAGCATTTGAATTCAAATTCCTCATCCTTCTCCAAGAGATTACAAAGAAGTTTAGCAATCTTGGAGAAGTCTTTGATGAATCTCCGGTAAAACCTTGCATGTCCAAGGAAACTATGGATACCCTTTACATTTGTCGATGGAGGAAGCTTTTCACTAGTTGTTGTTTTGGCTCGGTCCACTTCAATGCCATGGGCAAATACTTTGTGACCCAACATAATTCCTTCCCTCACCATAAAATGACATTTCTCCTAATTAAGCACCAAGTTAGTATTTTGACATCTTTTCAACACTAGAGACAGATTATGTAAGCACTTATCAAATGAATCACCAAATACCGAAAAATCATCCATAAAGACTTCCATAAAATTCTCAATCATATCAGAAAAGATAGCCATCATGTAGCGTTGAAATGTATTAGGAGCATTGCAAAGATAAAAAAATATGCGCCTAAATGCAAATGTGCCAAAAGGACAAGTGAATGTGGTCTTGCTTGATCTTCAGGTGCTATGGCTATTAGTTTATATCCTGAATACCCATCTAAAAAATAGTAAAATGCATGTCCAGCAAGTCTGTCCAACATCTGATCTATAAATGGCAAATGAAAATGGTCGTTCCTAGTGGCTTTGTTCAACTTCCTATAATCCATATGAACCCTCCATCTAGTGATTGTCCTAGTACAAATAGTCTCATTATTATCATCTTTAACTACAGTGAATCCACCTCTTTTAGGAACAACCTGAGTAGGACTTACCTATGAACTATCAGAAATTGGATAAATGATTCAGCCTTAAGCTACTTTTGAATTTTGTTCCTAACCACTTCCTTCATTGTTGGGTTCAATCTTCTTTGGGGTTCAATGCTAGGGGTGAATGACTCCTCCATAAGAATTTTATGCATTACAATAGAAGGACTAATTCCTTTAATGTCTGAAATTGACCAACCCAATGCATTTTTTAACTCCCTTAACACCCTAAGTAGTTTTTCTTCTTCTAAAGGAGTCAATGAAGATGAAATAATGACAGGAAAAGTTTGATTAGAACCTAAGAATGTGTATTTCAAATTTTCAGGCAAGAGTTTCAAATCAATTAATGGGTTCACATCTTTCACATCACCAACAACATCAGCATTAGTCACAGAAAACAAAAGCTCATTTTGATCAAAATTTTTCACGCATTCAAAAGAATCCAATACCATCATAAAATAAGGATTATCATCATCCATAGCATCTTTTTTAAACATACCTTCCAATCATGTCAATAATGGGTCTTTAGATATAAGGGAAGGAAAAGATGTTACCACATAAGAGGATATGACATCCACTCAGTTGCAAATCGGTCTATCATTTGGATGTTTGAGCGATCTGTATATGTTGAACCTCACCTTCTCGCCATTTACATGCAAGGTTAGCTCCCCTTGTTGCACATCAATCGCTGTTTCTCTGGTAGCCAAGAACGGTCGCCCAAGTATGGTCAATATGATCAAGATCTCTTTATCTTCTTCCATGTTGAGCACCACAAAATCTACAGGGAGAATAAATTTGCGAACATGAGCAAGAACATCTTCTACAATACCTCTAGGATAAATGAGAGAACAGTCAGCTAATTGGAGGCAAATCGTCGATGACTTGACTTCTCCTAATCCCATCTTTTGGAAGATGGAAAGAGGCATGAGATTTATGCTTGCCCCTAAATCGCAAAGCGCTTTACCAAAATATATGTTGCCGATCTCACACGGAATTGTGAAGCTTCCTCAATCTTTCAATTTCTATGGTAACTTTCTTTGTAAGACTGCACTACACTCCTCAGTCATCAATACCGTTTCATAGTCTCCAAATCTCCTCTTTTTGGTAACAATGTCTTTGATAAATTTTGCATAATTCGGTACTTGCTCAATAGATTCAATCAAGGGAATGTTGATCTCAAGAAAGACTTCAAGGAACTTTGCGAATTGATCATTGATTTTCTTCCGTTGAAATCTTTGAGGATATGGCAGCTTGGGGATGATTTTTGTTTGCAGTTCCCCTTCTAGTTTCTTCTCCAAGTTAACTTCCTTCTCAACTTGTGTAGGTGCACTTGTTTCTTCACAAGTATTCTTTCCTTCATTATCATTGGATTGAGTGGGGCTCTTTTCTTTAGGTTTCCCTTTTTCCAATTCTTTTCCACTTCGCAAAATGATAGCCTAGCATTGCTCTCTCGGGTTAGTTTCAGTATTACTTGGAAATGTTATTTGATTCAAATTCCCAACAGCATTTGTAAGTTGTCCCAATTGAACTTCCAAACCCTTTACTAAAGTCCCAATACTAGTTACTTGCATCTTTAGCTCATCCATCTCCTTCTCATTCTTATGGAAATGGTTTCTTGTCTTAGTTACAAAAGTGCCAATCATTTCTTCTAAAGAAGGTCTCCGTTCTGCCAATGGTGGTCGATATCTAGGTAGGTGGGGCATGTTCCTTCGAATACCATAGTTATATTGCTCCTTAGAGTTGTAACCTTCACCATATTGATTTCCCATTGGTTATGACTTAAATCCCAAGTTCATTTGGTTAACCAATTAGGCGTGTTCCATCCCTTCATCAGTCGTGTAGAATGATTGACTAATAGTTGCCACTTGCTCATTTTGTGTTTCCTTTGGTAAGAATTTTGAAATTTGATAGGATGGGGCTACTAATTAAGCATATAACTTAGTAACTTGGTCTATTTTTAAAATTCCTCTTTTTCCATTAGTTCTCTCGGAGGGCCACTGATAATTGTTCGAAGCCATATCTTCCAGCAATGCACATGCTTCTTGAGATTTTTTTTCGCTTCAGAGTACCACCACCTGCTGCATCTACAATGGTTCGAGTCTGGCCATTCAACCTGTTGTAGAACATTTCCATTTGTACCCACTCTTGGTATCCATGATGTGGACACTTTCTCAAAAGATCTTTATACCTCTCCCAAGCTTCATGCAATGGTTCCAATTCATGCTGTCTAAATGTACTGATCTCAGCTCTCAACTTCGTTGTGCCACCTTTTGCCAAGTTCGTATTCTATCCGCAGAAATTGAATGAAGCCAGTTCTTTGCTTTGTCCCAAAGAGAAAATGGGAACAAAGTGAGCCTAATGTCATCTTGCGTTACCCCTTCTGTCTTGATAGTGTCACATAATTCCTAAAAGCTTGCAAGATGATCATTTGAATCCTTCATTGGTGCCCCTCCGAACTGATTTGTTTGAACCAAATTGATGAGTCTGGGCAAGATATGAAAATTCTGAGCATAAAAATTAGGTCTTTCAATACCATGATAATTGTCTACCACTATAGACTAGAAATAATCTCTGATACGACGTTGGGGTAATTGTTCCTATTCATTTCCATTATCTCGTCTTCCATTTCCTCCATTCAAACTAGTTGCACCAAATCTGGCTTCCAACTGAGCTAATCTTTGTGCCATTTCATCCTTCTCTCTTTGAATTCTCTGAAGTTCTTCTACTTGATTTTCCATTTTCTTTTGTCGAAGAATTGATTTTACTATTCTTTCCAACTCTGGGTCAAACTATCTTTCTTGCCCTCTAGTGGTTCGGGGCATACAACCTTTTTCACACTAGCTGTGCAAGAAAATGAGAATGCAAAAATAAAACAAACAAATAAGTTACTCTAGTGATAAAAAGATAACCAACAAGTAAATATCAAACTACCTATAGAAACACAAATTCAAACATAAATCTCCGGCAACAGCACCAAAAACTTGTTCGTAAATCGCAAGTACATGATTGTCAAAGTGAATAATAAATCGGTAAGAACCGGGTCGTGTCTATAGGGATTATGAGAAAATTTAAATCTATGCTAGCTAAAAGTGTTTGAAATCGAGTTGGATGAAAATTTGGAAAATTAAAAGCAATGTAAAGAATTATTAAAAAAACACAAATGAATTTCTAAGCAACTACCCAATTCAATGCAACCAAAATAACTATGAATATGACAAATCTATGTAACAACTAATTTAAGAAAAGAGTGAAACAATTGACTAATTAAAGGTATTAACATCAATGGGGAATGACTTTCTCTTAGAGAATGATATTTTTGTCTACCTTAATATTGAATTAGCTATCCTCCACAAATGAATAATCCTAACCTTGTATGTGAATATTAAGTGTAATTAATCCCCTTCTCTTAAAGGTCAATTATTCTATCCACTCTAGACATCACTTAGTAATCCGTTACTTAAGTTCTTCCTAGAGTTTCTTAAGTTCCAAACCCAACCTTCTATTTTCACCTCCTAGGTTTCTTGGTTCTCCTAACTCACAAGAAAATCTTAGTTGAAATCCCTTCAATCTTCTAGAAAAATCTCCCTTTTTCCAAAGGTGAATTTATACAAAGCCAACTTCCAATAATCCAAAGTAAGAACAATTAAACCCAAGAAAAATCAACCAGCATATGAATATTTAGTCATGAATTCCAGCAATGTTATCAAATCCCTAAGAGAAATTAAAGTTCTAGCCACAAATCATCAAGCCTAGCAATCCAAAATATAAACCCTAGTTAAACTCATGAAGAAATAAAAATAAATGAAGAACAAAGCTCCAAATCTGCAGTAGAATAAAATGTTCTCCCCTCTACTTGCGTGGTTGCCTTGCTGTCTAGTGGAGGCTTCTTGATTTTCAGTGAATGGAGACTGCTTCAAAAGAAAAAGCTGTGTGCGTGAAGTGAATGGAGGCGTGTCTCTTACTTGAGTGGGGGCGTGAGTGAAGGCTTGAAAATGTTTGAGTAGAGGTGTGGTTTTCTATGTCTATGAATGGAGTGGAGGCAGTTATATTTGCGTGTGGCTTGGAGGCTTGTGCTTGCATCTTCTTTTGCTGGTTGGGGCTACTGCGTGCGTGAATGGCCTGGTGTTGCATGACGGCTTCATGGGTTGCATCTGGAGTTGGTGATTTCTTGTGCTTGAATGGTGTGGAGGTTGGCTTTTATTTTTGCTGATGGAGGCATGAGTGTATTGCTAGATGGAGGCTGCATCTGCATCAATATGGAGGGGTTGCGTCTGCTGGATGGTGGGTGCTTTTCATGTGGAGCTGCATGAGTGAATGGTGAGTGGAGGCAACGTTTGGTGGAGAGGTTGAGAATGGAGTGAGTGGACGCGTGCTGGAGGCTGTGTTCCATCTCTCTCCACGTTAAAACCCCCTCTGCTCCCTATTTCTTTTGTTCTACACTACATTTTTGTCCATTTTACTCCCCGTTTTGCTACTCTTTCTTTTCTTTTCAAATCACGTGTTGAACTATTGCTTTTTGAAAAAATGCTGGCCATCCTCCTTTGTATGACTCTTTTCAGTGGCATCCCTCTCTTCTTTTGCTCTATTTTTCCAAAAATTCTTGAGACTCAATGATAATGCAAAAACAACAATTTAGCATATATTTATTCCAAAACACTACACAATTGACTCAAATTAATGCATCAAATAATAGCTTATCATTATCTCTATCAATGTTATTGGAATCGAAATCTTTAGGGATCGATCTCGAGGAGTTTTAGGTTTATCTCAGAAAGGATATATTAATCGAATTCTAGGGAGATACAATATGCAGTCATGTTCAGAGGGTATTGCACCTATATTGAAAGGTGACAAATTAAGTAACATGCAATGTCTAAGGAATAATATAAAATGGGAGCAAGTGAAGAAAATTCCTTATGCATCAACTATAGGGAGTTTGATGTTTGCTCAAACTTATACTAAACCGGATATCAGCTTTGCTGTTGGTATGTTAGAAAGATATCAAAGTGATCCAAGATTCGAACACTGGAAAGCTACAAAGAAGGTTATGAGGTACTTACAAGGAACCAAGGACTATATGCTCACATATAAAAGATCAGAACATTTAGAAGTTGTCGGTTACCCGGATTTTGATTATGGTGGCTGTCTCGATAGCTTAACGTCAACTTCAGGATATGTCTTTATGTTGGCAAATGGGGCAATATCGTGGAAGAGTGAAAAATAATCAATTACTGCTTCATCCACAATGGAAGCCAAATTTGTTGCTTGTTTTGAAGCCTCATGATGGAACCCCTCCCAAGTGAGTCGCGTGCCCGACGTTCTACGTGACATCTGGACGCGCATCTCACGAGGGAGGGATTCCTCACCACGGAAGAAACCTCAAATCGAACT
>JAOSBN010077649.1:0-12706 GCA_027563595.1 Erythroxylum suave | reverse complement strand
GTTCAGTAAAGAATAAATAGTGAGAACTTTGGTACTTCAAATGCACCGGTTTTAAGTGTCCTAAGTAGTTCCTTCTAAACCTGGTTTGAGTCTGATTATGATATTTTTCTTTCACAATTGTTTTGTAGCATAAAAAAAAGCTGCTATGTTAGAATTTAAAATCTTTTCTTTGGAATAGCTGGCACTCATTTCACGAGATATACTTGTGATGCATGTCACTCATTTTGTTTCTTTTACTCCATCCATCTCACTTGGCTTCATTCATCATTACAACCTTGGAAGTCCTCTTGATTTGCAAAATTATTGTTTTTGTGGCGGAGAGGTAGAACTATCACAAGCTTATGGTAGAGAACGTGGTGGCAGATCATTTATCTATACTAGAAGGAAAGGAATTTAAAGTTGAATTGGGGATAAATGAACAATTCCCTAATGAGGCTTTAGTGTGGATAAATGCATCTAACGTACTATAGTTCGCAGGCATTGTGAACTTCCTAGCGAGTGGTATCTTACTCTTTGATCTTAAGTATCAACAACGGGAGAAGTTTCTTTTTGATTGTTCACATTAAATATGGGAAGAGCCACTTTTGTTTAAAATGTGTCTTGATGGCTTGCTGAGGCGATGTGTTTTAGACGGTGAGTTTCATGCTATTTTAGCTCATTGTCACAATTCTGTATATGTTGGAAATATGGGGATAATAGAACAGTCACTAAAGTACTAGAGTGCAGGTTCTTTTGGCCCATATTCTTTAAAGATGCATAAGAATGGGTAAAAAAATGTCACAAGTGTCAAAGGATAAGGAATATATCTAAGAAGGATGAAATGCCGATGACATAAATACTTGAAGTTGAGGTCTTTGATGTTTAGGGGTTAGATTTTATGGGATCGTTTATGTCTTCATATGGAAACAAATATATTTTAGTTGGTGTACATTATGTGTCGAAATGAGCTGAGGTGATGGAGATTATAAAAAATGATGGTCGAGTGGTGCAAAAGCTTCTTAAAAAGATAATCAATAGATTTGGAGTGCCACGGGTCATCATCAGTGAAGGAGGAACCCATTTTCGTGATAATCCTTTTAAAACATTATTGAAAAATATGAAGTGAAACATAGGATAGCGACACTGTACCATCACAAATAAGCAGTCAAGTTCAGGTCGTTAATCAAGTTGAGGTAAATCTGCATGTGAATTAGGATATAGAACCTATTTTTACCTTTGATGTTATGTAATGGATGCATTTATGTTTAGAATCAATTAAACTGGTATGAAGTTATATGTGGTCTTTTATGAAAATTGAAAAGCTATAAAGAAATAAAGTAGGTTAAAATGTTAAAAAGGGAAAAGAAGAAGAAGAGAGGTTTGTGTAAATGGATAGCTATTCCGCTGGCCCAAAAAGGGTTAAGAATAGAGCTGGTAGTCGGTCGTGAAAGGTGATATAGCTGAGTAACCAGAGAACATTCATCACAAATGTATGCCTTCGTATCAAAAGGCTATATTGACATACTAGCTGAGCTTAATAATAATATATGTAAAAAACCTGACCTAGTTGAGTAACTGAGGGATATTCATCACAAATGTTTGCATTCACATCAAAAGACTAGGTTAGCAATTAAAACATAATTAAAAAATGCATTAATGAAATAAAAGCTTATCGATCTTTGTATAATAGCTATAATTTTCACAGGGGCGACTCAGTAATAGAATACCTTTCTACTTGATTGATATTCATAAATGCATTTATTCAAATGACATAAATATAGGGATAGGTTATAATTATCTTGATTGAATTGTATATTTATTTCATTCCATTTGAGCATGAATGAATGAGTTTAAATGTTGGATTATATTGGATGATTGCATTTAATATTGAAAGATTTCTTTAAGATTATCGACATTATGCCACTACCATATAGTTGTGCATTTTAGAGTGTGCATGATTGGTGTAATGTGTGCATTGTGTTGTGAATTGTTTTAAGTTTTGTGCTTTGTTTTGCTTAAGGACAAGCAAAAAATTCAAGTGTAGGGGAGTTGATAAATGTAGATTTACATATATTTATTTGCGACAATTGCATGGAAAGTACATGTGAATTAGGTTTCTCATTTTAATGTTGCATGATTGTGTATATTTTATGCTTGTTTTAGGTATTTTTATGATGCATGTGGCCATGTTAGTGTTTAATTATGTTCTAGTATGTTTTTACATACATTTTGTGTAAGTTGGTGTGTTAACCTTACCATTACATTCAATGTGTGCATGCATAAGTCTCCTTGTCTGCGTTGTTATTTTATGTATTAATTGGAATGTGTTAAGGTATGATTAAGTGCTTATTTTCATGGTTTATTGGCAGGTTAAATGGTGCAATTGAGTGAAGGAAGCATGGAATAAAAGCTAGGATATTATAGTAGGAATGTGACATTGGTACTCACGGTTGTGACCTTACTAGTCACAACCGTGATTTGCAAACTTTGTGGGCACAAAATGTAATATCCTGTTTCCAGTATATGGTTAGGGTTCAACCCTAGATTAAGCATTGCATGTACATGTATAACATTAGCATTTATACATGAATTGATATTTGTACACATTACAAGTAAGCATATGTACTCAATTGACATGTCCTAGGGTATGAAAAATGTTAAGTGAACATGATGTGAATTATAATTTGGTATGTCTTTAATTTTAGTATGTTTGGATTTCAATTAGTAAATTGGAATTAAATGTTATGGATTGGGAAATGGATGAACTAAAATGTACATTTGGACTAGGAAAAATGCCAAGAGATAGGATAAATTGATACATGGAAAATTAGGGTGATTAAGCCCAAAATTGAATGACATTTGACATTTTAAAATGTTTGACAAATAAACTAGTAATTAATTGACAAATGGACAAATTATTATCTGACAAGTGGACCAATCTTGGAATGACATGTGGACTACTTAATTAGTGACTAATGGCAACATCTTGAGTGTGGATTAGTGGCAGCATCCTTCTTCTCTCTAAAATTTTTCCTACCCTAGTTAAATTGCTGCACTAAAACTAGGTTTTTACCTTAAACAAAATAGCCAAGAAATCAGCTTAAAGTCGCCTTCAACTTGCTGTCCGAAAATCACTTAACTTTCACCATAATTTTTTGTTGATTTTTTCTTACATGGAGACTTGGTTTAATCTGAAGTTTTATGTTCAATTGGAAGTCTAATAGGTAAGTGACAATCTAAGCTTTATAGCATGTTAAATGGTATGAGAATGACGTTTGAATTGGAATGAATTACATGTAAGGTTAATGATGAAGTTTGTTGGAATATTTTAGATGGAGTGTTTCCATTAAACAGGAATCTGTATTTTGGCCATATCTTGATATTTAGATTTTCAAATGAGATTATTTTTAATTTATATTAAACCAGAGACATATGGATACAATGTTCATGAAAGAGTTGAATTTGAATTCTTTCCCTAATTTGAAATTTTACTTGAAGTTGAGTACTGGGTGCTGTCACTATTTGAGAATATTCTGTAGTATTTTGGGTATAAATCTAGGAATAATGAACCAAATTGTATGAACTTTAGTTCATTAGAAACTTACGACATAGAGAAACATTTGTTTAGAAGAACTTATTGCCTAGAAACCTAAGTTTCTATATCATAATGACCATACAAAACTGAACCAAAAGCCTTTCCTGAGAAAAGTTGGAAAAATGGAGAATGAATGAGTACTTTTCGGGTGTTTTTTTGTATATACAAAAACGGTAGTTTATGGACTGTTGTATGGATGATTTAAGTTGGGAATTGAGGTATAATTGATGAACTATAAAGAGGATGTTTTAACTTTGGTATCAAGAAAAAATCTGGAAAATTAGAGCCGTAGGTTGAAATTTTGGTTTTGATTTCATCTTCCTCTTTTGACCTATTTTACATATATTTAGGGCATGAATTTGAAGAAACTCATAGAATGAAAGTTGTAGATCTAGAACTTAGCTTGACTCCTGTGAAAGTTTCTTGATTAAATAGTGACTAGAGCTTAAGTTATTCTTTTTTTTCCCCTAATATTGACTATGATAGACCCCTATACAAGAACCTTATATTATTTCCTAATTTTTGGGGACTTTAAAGCTCGAATTAGTCAAAGTATAAAACATTAAAATTGATTATTGATCTCTTATTAATGCTTCTATGAAACAGTTTGGCCAAAAGATATCTTGATAAGTTTATGTAGTTAATTGAATTCATAACTTAAAGAAAGGACTATTTTGATGTGGTTTAGTTCAAATATGGAAAATTATGATCTTTTAAAGGAATAAATGAGTTCTTGCAATGCAAATATGATCTTTATGACATGAATAATGTGTATAAGGTATGGATGAATGAGTATTTAAGAACATAGGGTATTTACGAATGAGAATTAGGTGAATGTTTGAGTATATATTACTGGAAAAATTTTGATGAATGTATAGATTTAGCTTACTAAAATTTCAGATGTAAAGTACCAATTGTGTGTATTATAAGAAGCTTTAGGGTCATGGAAATGTTCAAGGATAAGTATACAAAGTATAATGTTGATTGGTTAAGAAATTTAAATAAGGTTACGTACCCAGGATAGTCATTAAGCATGCATTAAATAAATCACGTATATATGTGCATAATTAACTGTGTATTTGATTGATTGACTTTGTAATGTGAATTCTGTGTATATTATATGATGTTAGACACTTGAGATGAATGCCATCATACCAATATTATCGGACCATCTAGGTAATAGCATATACGGAAGTATATTATGAGTCAACCAAGATGGTTTTACTACGATTGATTTTATTTCTATTTAATTCCCATATATTGAACTATTATTGGCTTGATTGTGATAATTCTAGACTTTAAGGTTCGAGAAGATTGATATTTGGGAATGTATTGGTAGTGTTCTAATTGCATATGAGAATATGATTTTGAATGATATCTGAATGCTTAATAAAAGTTGAATACCAAACTGAGGTCTGATGAATATGAGATTCTGCCTGTGCATCATAAGTAAATATTTGATGACATATTTTGTGATTTAATGCATTACATTAAATGTATGATCAGTTAAAGGCATTGTGATCAAAGTAGCTAGTCTGGATGAGCTTTAAGCTCAGAATTCTGTACGTAGAGCTTTGCTCCATGTTTTTTGTATCTGACTGAGCCCAATGGGCTAGTATCTATATCTGTATCTGAAAGGCACTCAGTCACAACAAATAATAACCAATCTAGAGTCTCATATGCATCCGCATTTATATATTTATGAGTATGACTTATATGATTGTTAATCCAATTATGATATTGTGATGATAAAGTGATATGCCATTGTTGATAATGTGATTGATTGGGTTATACATGTTCTGAAAGAATGTATATGAAATGTGTGTCATACATTATGCCTTACTGAGATGGAAAATGTTATGAAATTGGTTGGATGTGTGATATTTATGTACTTGTTTTGAGTGGGATTATCAATGATGGTTCACTCATTGAGTTCACAAAAGTCATCAAAAATTGCAACATGACTTTTCAGATACAAGACAGGAGACCTATTTTTCTAAGATTCTCTAGAAGAAAATTTTTGACTAAGATATGGCTCAAAGGTCTGTCAGCTGGCATATGAGGAGTTATAGTTGTTTTTATGTAGTTTACTTATGTCATGTAGAACTTATGTGCAAAAGGGTCATAAACTTTCACACATTCTGGTAATGTACATATTTGTTTAAAAGGAAGTACTGTTACAATGTATATTTTATTGATGAATGAAATGAGGAGTTAAGTTTTTAAGCAATGTGTTATTTTATTTGATGCCATTTAAGTGTATGAGATTGCTCTAACATGCCATTGTCATAGGATATATACTTGAATGTCCTTTGGATGTTTGAGTATATACTTTATAGTAGTAGGATGTTACACAAAAGTTGTGTGCCAGCCATGTTTTAAAGACAATGAACTGCACAAATCAGAAGAGCAAGCTAGGAAAAAAGAAGAAGCATGTGAGTGGGTCGGCATAAAGAGAAAAGTTAACAAAAACATGAGAAAGGGGAGCAAGAATGACAATTGTCTAGGTTTGTTTTACCAGCCATGTGATGAGTAATTTAGGGCTACATAAAAACAAGGAAAGGTGGACAAAAACATTAAGCGCCCTTAAGCTTTATTTACCTTTTCTTTTTGTGCTAACCACATTATATACTTTAAACCTAACCAAGTGTCTCTCCTAATCTTTAAGGGTAGTGAAGCATTTGTTAACTGTTGAGTTTGTGGATGTACAAAATTATAAGTGTGGGGATATGCATATGTGTGGGATGGCTATAATTATTTGGATGCCAATTTATGTCTTATCATTGAAATTCCTATGTTAATTTAGTTTCTTTCAATGTTTACATAAAAAAGAAAAGAAAAATAAAAAGAGAAAATCAAAAGGAAAAGGAAAGGAAGAAAAGAAAGAAAAATGTTTAAATAAAATTATCAATGAGGAAATGCATTTGTGTTACAAAGTTACTCATTATTAATGCATCCTCCTAAGGCTGTATCGAATGGTTTACCTGAGTATGATGAATATGAGGTAGATGTTGTCTTTGAGTGATCACTCCATGTAGTTTCAATGCATTGTCATCAATTGTATGAGTGATTCCTTTTGGTTAATTATGCTTCATGTGGTTTATGTTGTGAAAAATTGAAGTTGAGCCAGGAAAAATAGTTTTTATATTCATAATAGTTGATATACAATTGTGAGAGAATATTATCTTTTTCACTTGATGTTACATTGAATGTTACTCTTGTTTCACTAGCTTTGATGACTTTTATGCTACTTTATCCAAATACATCTCACCTTGCGTTTGCCTACATTACAACCCTAAAAAGTCCTTTGATTCATAATTATGCAAGTGAACATTAGTGGTGAAAAAAATGAAATGATTTGTAAAGTTATGGAATGTCATGATCATGAATGGTGTTAAGTGTATGCATGCATACGTCTTATTTAAACACATTTTGTCCAATTCTACCATTAGATTATTCAGTTTTTAAGGGTAATGAATCTTGATTGATCATGAGTAGAAGCATTGAACGTTGATTTCTTGCTATGATTTTTAAAAGTCATTCATCTTTGCTTATGATTATATATTCTTGGGAAATATAGGAAACGAGTAAATGTTTTGGATCTGAGATCTTAATTTTGATGTTTTGCCCGAGGATGGTCAAAAGCTAAGTGTAGGGGAAATTCATATGTGCTTAATTGATAATATATTTATTCGATAACTCTTAGTGTTTGAAGATATGAAAATGCTTAAAATAATCACTTTAGTTCATATATGGTTTTAGGTACAATTCGGAAGCTAAGAAGCTAAAATAAGTCAAAAGCACTATATTTAAGTCGTTTCTCTAAAATTTGCACTCACTTGTCTTCATGGAGCAAGAAGAAGAAGAAGATTACAAGAAGAAGAGATAAGATAAAGTATAAAAATGGAGAGTGAGCATTGCCTCATGGCTATCTCATTTCTTTTAACCTAGCTTTTATTATAAAGAAAATGGTGTGATAGTTGGGATTTTTGGAGAAAAATGATCAACCCCCTCACCCAATTGTCTCATGTCTGTAACAATAAAAATGTTACAACCGTGAGATCACGGCTATAACAATAAAAATGTTATAGCTGTGACATAAATGAGAAACAATGAAAAGGGGAATTGCATGAAAGGTCCATAAGTTTTGATGCCACCTATCCATTCCACTTTTAACCTAGCATTTAAGGAATAAAGAAGATGTGGATGGGTGACAGCAAAAGTGGGTTAGAAATGGGAGAACTGAGAGAGAGTGGAGCAATTCATCATAAGGTCTCTATGGTTTTTAGGCCTCCTATTCCATTCTTTATTGAAACCTAGCTTTTAATATAATAGAAGTGTGGAGGTGACAACTATGCTAGGGGGGGAGGGGGGGGGGGGGGATAGAATTGGACAACCACAAATGAACTATGTTGTATCACTTGAATGAGGAGCTGAACAATATATAATTGAGACAACACTTAAGCTATCTTTTATCATAAAATCGTCTAGGTGGTTTCGGCTGGAAAGAAGTAAGCAAATAGATAGCAGTTGCAATATCAAGTCTTCCTTGGTTTCTAAGATGGATAGAGTGGACAAAAACCATTCTTCTTGGAGACCATGGAGAAGATGAAGGGCTAAATGTCTTGATGATAGTGTAGAGGTGACATCGATGCCGACGAACCTGTTTAAGTAGATTTTTCATTATGTTTGCTATTCTCACTCTCTTTTTGGATTGATTATGTTATCTTGTATGTACTGACTGGTTATTGTATGGGAATGATTTTGATACTCTATTGAATCATTTTTTATGAAAACCTATTGCTAGAATTTGAATGCGATAAATAATAGTCATGTTTGAAGTTGTATATGGCAACTAACAGTATTAAATCGTTGGGGATAATGTAACCTAGGTTAAATAGTCTGAGCTTGTGTGATTATTGCTTAGATTGGTTTGTTTTCTCATTCATAAGGCGACTATTTGATTAAACTTAGGGAGTGTCTCCTAGGTTATTTGATAGCTAGGGTTAATTAATGAGCTCTTCTTAATTACTATAACCTAAGGAAAAATCAAGATTAAAAGGGCTTATTGTTAATCTAGACCAATAGTTCAAAGAGAGATGTGAAGACAACAATTTGATGAAATATGTTTAATTGGGTATAGGCCAAGATTGAACTAAAGAATTGGATCCCTAACGCATTCATCATTTTTGCATGTTTTATTTAATTTGTCTTTTGTAGTTTAGTTTCATTATATTTTCTTGTTCAATGAACCAACTCCCTCAAACCCTAAACACCATCTAATTTCATTTCAAAAGCTTTACACACTCTTTGTAGGATCGACCTAAACTCACCACTGATATAGTAATAGGTCTAGTTTATTATGTGTAGTATTATGACGCATTATTAACATGGTTTGATGGATATTTTCGTTAGTTATGATGATAAATTTTTCTTCAAATTTTCATATAAAGAAGCTACAGTCAAGGTACTCCAAGCAGGGCCTTGGCATGTTCAAAATAAGCCTTTACTACTTTTGATATGTATACCTAGGTCAAAAAGTTAAAGAAATTAAATTTAAGGACATATCTATATGGATATGAATACACAGAGTCCCTCTTAAGTACTAGATAACCAGTGGATTGAGCCATCTTGCAAGAAATATTAGTAAGCTAATACATATGGATCAAATGACAGCTAAGGTTTCCAATATTAACTTTAAACGTTTTTAAGTGTTGTTAAGCTCAATGACTCATTTTCTTGATGTAAATCCTATTGTGAGATTGAATGAATAGCTTGAGACTATAGAGGATAGCCTGAAAGCAACCTATGCCTGGAAGCCTAACATTCATAAACTAAAAATGAAATGGATTCCTATTAGGAGGAAGTTCAAGATAGTTTTATATAAAGATTTGACTAACATTAAAGTGCTTAACCAAACTAGAAACAATTTTGTAAATGAAAAAGGGAAAATGAGTTAATAATACATGAAGTGGTAGAACATAAAACTCAATTAGTTGATTAAAACATAGTTAAAGGAAACTGTGCTACTATAATGTTAGAAAAATATGAAAAGTAGGTTGCTAGCAAGGGGTCAAAAGAAATGCTTAATGGCATTATGTCTGAGAAAGAATTTAACAATGTGCCGAGTAGGAAATCGAGTAGGAAGAAAAAACAACCTAGTTAAAACAAAAAAGTATGAAGATTTTTTTTCGGAATATTAAAGGAGCAAATGCTCCTACTAAAATGTTAGTAATAAAAATTCCACTATTGAGAATAAGCTTGCTATAACGGCTTATTGTTTTACAGAATATTAGAGGAGACTAAAAATTTGGTAATAAAACATTTCACTATTAAGAATAAGCCTGATATAATGGTTGTTATGGAATCCAGAATCAAAGTAGAAAACTTTATTCTCCTAAACATGCTCAGAAGCAATTAGAGGGAAGTTAAAAACTATGATCAACACATAAATGGTAGAATTTTGGTATACTAAAATAACAATTCTATTAAAGTTTCTGCTTTTAGCATCACAGATCAATTAATATATATTGAGGTGTTATGTAAAACCTTAAAGATATCTTGCCAAATTTCTTTAATAGATGTTCACAATAATATACATAAGAGAAATTGGATATGGGATGAGATCAAGAGGCTATCTAGTTATGCATAATTGCCATGGATACTAACTAAAGATATCAATTCAAACACTAGATGAAGTTTAGGGTTCTAATGTAGCTAAGGTTCCTTACTTGGATCTAAGATAATATCTCTCAAATATTCAAGTCTCTAATGTTTCTTTTACGGGAAACTTCTTTACATAGACCAGTAAGCAACAAGAAGCTAGTGTCATTAAGAAGAAACTAAATGGAATTTTAGCTAATCTGGAGTGATTTAAATAATTTCTAAACAACTACACGATGTCCTTTAATACTTATGTATCTAATCATTCATCATTCGTCATCATTACAGATTCTATAAGTGTCAAGATACTCTTTAGATTTAACAAAATTCTTATTGATGTGCCATGATTTGAAGATACTTTATGGCTCAGTGTCAGTGCTGAATTTTATGGTTCAAAACAAAATAAATATGTACAAAGAATCAAATTGCTTAAAATATTCTCCAATAATTGTATAAAGAGAATGTAGGTAATATGCATCATCTTGTAACAACTGTGACCTATCATAGGCTTTTTCTTATGATCACTCCTTTATGAAACAAAGATCCAAAATAAAATGGTTAAAGGGTGGTGATAAGGGATCATCTTTTTTTCCCCATATATTAGGAAATGTTTCAATAAAATTTCTAGTTTGGTGATAAATAACTAAACCATCACTAAACAAGAGCAATTGCTTGAAGATGCCTATGAATATTTTTATAGCAATATGAATTCTACCACTAATACTCAGTCCTTAGTTAATTTAATGAAGAATAACATAGAAGGTTGCATCTCTACACAAGAGGCAATAGGTTAATGATTTCTTAACAAATTGATTCTTTTATGACTTTTTTAGTAAAAATTGATCTTTTTTTTTATATAGAGCATTTTATTATATAAATAGGTTCCTAAAAGAATTTAAGCTTTCTTGATAAAACTTTCCCTAGTTTCTTGAGTATACTTAAGATTAAAATTTCACTTAAGGGAAGTAATAATGGATAATTATTATCTAAAGATAATAGAATGTTAATGCAGTAGCATTTTTTATCGTAGAAGTACCAAATCATATGTACTCGTCAAAAGGATAGGTTTTCTTAAGTATATGCTAAGGAGGATGAAACAAAATATGTTGGCGTCCCACTAAACTGTTGTCCTTTATTATCCATTAGATAATAGGATTATATTTATATGATTAATTTCATCAGGACCTAGTTCACCTTATGATATAAAGAGAACAATGCTCCATATATGTGCATACTTATGGCTTAAGTATTGGTATCAGAGCCATCTTTCATGTCTTGGCCGATGGTAACATTGTCTCTTGATAAGAGTGAGTAAGGAGAGAGCCTAATACTTATGGAAACACTACTAAATGACCCTATTCATCTATCTTCATCTTTGTCTATGTCTAGCCTACCTTTTAGTGTTAAGCAGGTTTTGTCTAATTGTATAGAAAATCTAGTTAAAATTAGTCATATTCCTGTAGAAAATCGTGTTTGTGAGTCTTCTTTACCTTTGTTGAGTCTTTACAATATCTATTCTCGTGATTGTTCTTAGATGAGAAGTATAAGTACTATTTTGTCTACATCTAGAGCAAAAGTCAAAGAAATAATCCAGAGTTCCAAATTGGAACAATGTGGTCTTAGATCTACTACAGCAGAACAATACGAAAAGCTTGAGATACTAGAGAGTTGATCGCTTTTTAGAGAGAACATAACCATACACATATGTATGTACGAGCTATATGTCTTGTTCTCACACTTTATGGAAGAAAGGGAATACCTGCTACAACGAGGATATCTCTTATAGACACTACCTATACAACGTACCAAAATGCTTTGATTGGTACCTTGCTAACTACTCTCAATAATGGAAGTGCCCTTCTGACAATAACACCTGATTTCAACATCAAGTTAGATGATCCCATTTTTTTTGAACGACTGCAAGTTCAGATTCAGATCACTGGAACAGATCAAGATTCTATAGCCATCATGACCACCTTACATCACCAGATGATTTATCATCTGTAGAATTATACTTTACACCTAAACTTTCCAAATTCTACTTTGGATGCTCTTTATATGGTTGTTGATCAATCTAATATCAAGATCTTGAAGTAATTACCAGTTATGGAGCTTGAAAAGTTGATGCCTATTGAATGGATCACCAATTACTAGAAGGTGTTCCATGTGCCTCATCGACACTCTTTTCTTACAACTGCTCCTTCGATTATGAAGACATTAAAAGATGGAATGGTAAAGTCCATCTATGCAAAGCCCATTAAAGGTCCATCTAGCCCTTCTACGTCTGGTGCTATATTTCCGCTCCAACCCTTATTTTCTCATACGGAAGGTAAATTTGTCCCATTATCTATTATTTTAAATCTAATGGAGAACTAGTGTTGAATCCCGTTTCTAGGATTTTTATTTTTATTTTTATTTTCTTTATTTTATTAAATTATCTAGCATGAAAATAAATTAGAATTTATGAAT
>JAOSBN010077638.1:0-12707 GCA_027563595.1 Erythroxylum suave | reverse complement strand
ATTCCGTCGCTAGTTTCCGACGGTCTTACTGCCGTCGGAAATGTTCCGTCGCTATTTGACGATTTTCTTGTAGTGAACTAAGGACAACCGCAACAAACTGGAGACAATCACAGATGACACTTCTTCACAAAAAATGTAAATTAAATTTGAGACAAAAAATGAAGAGGAAGGGCTTTGTTTTGGTGTTAATAATAAATAAAAAAATGTTTCTTGTAAAACAAATGACGTTGTTTTTTATTAATTCAGAAGAAATATGGAAAACATTTGGCAACAATTTAGAAAACATCGCCAAATGTAGACCATCGGCAACATCCCTTCGGGACAATTTCTCAAATATGTAGGATTTGATTATATTTGGTTCGTTGAAGGGTTAAAAAGTTATCTACGAGGTGCAAGTTTAGTGCTATAAAGTATGCCATGCATATTGTAGAAATTCAGCATACAAGTGAACCGACGTTTCTAAGAAATATAATTTTTAGAAGTGAGCTTTATGGAAAATGTGTGGTTGACATGTATTAACTCAAGGTTCATATTTAATTATTTTGATAATAATCTTATGTTATTTCAAAATTCAAATTGAATTTATTTCCTTATGTATAAACAAGTATATAATTCTTAAAAGGAAATAAAATCATGGAATAATTTCTTTCCTTCTTACAGGAACCTTATTTATGAACTTACCTTATTAGAAAATGATTTATCCAAAAGGATCCTACTTATTATGAAGGTCATATACTAGCCGCATGATTACCGAAAGATTTTTGGCAAAGATGATATCGAAGTTATTCAGAATTAAATCCATCCAGTTGACTAAGGATGTAAGTGAAGTAACGACTAGTTGAAAGAAATGCCTACCTAAGGAAGAGCAACTGTTTTTGGGAATAGAGATTAGACTTCCAAAATACAACTATAGCATAAATTCTTTTGAAAGAGATATCATTGTAAAATCTCTTGTTCTTTAGAAAGTGAATGAGCAAACTTCATTTTCTGTTAAGAGCTTGTAGAGACTAGATAAATACTACTAGGGTGAAAGGTTGGAGAAGCTTGAAAAATATGCACTCGTGAGCTTGAAAAGGTTTGTCAAATTACTACTTGGATTTTCATAGTGAAACACTAAAGTTGGATACTTGGGGACTGGAAATAGGCTTGGGATGTAAACCGAACAAGTTTAAATCAACTGTGTTCTTCTCTCTCTTCTCTTAACTTTTATATTTCCGCATTATATTGTGAGTGTGCTTATTTTAGCTAGAGGCTCCTTCAATTCTAAAATAGGTTCCTTCAATTTATAACTTGGTAAAGATTCTTTTTATTTCAACGGGTGCCTTCTATTTAATTTTTTTTAACTGGACTTATTCTTTCGCAGGCTTCTATCATTTAATAAGTTACTATAGTTTGACATGCTCTTATTGTTTTTAATTTTTAATTGGCATCTGTCTTTATCCGAATTGAAAGTAGTTCGTAAATTTTTTTTAAGTCACCCATAATTCACCCCCCTTTTGCGTTTGTTTGCTTTGTCATTTAGTATCAGAGTAGGGTCTCACATTTTTGTGTTTGACAACACGTGATAGATCATGGCAAACACCTTGAAAAACTTTGAAGGATAATCCATCATAAAGCCTCCTTACTTTAATGGAAACAACCACTCATACTAGAAAGAGAGAATGACAATATATCTCCAATCTGTAGATATCAAAGTGTGGCAAGCAATTAAAGTTGGTGTTACAATTCCCACTTTCAATAATGTAGAAGTATGGATTGATGCTGATAGGAGAAGTGCATAACTAAACGCTAAGGCAAAACATCACCTGATACGTGGGTTGTCTCTAGAAGAATATGAAAAGATATCTTACTGTTCTATAGCAAAAGAAATATGGGACAAGCTTCAAGTCACGTTTGAAGGAACAAAAGACGTAAAGAAGCATATAATAATTCTTTTAGTGTATCAATACGAAACTATTGGCATGAAATAGGGGGAGTCCATAGATGAATTCTTTGAATGCTTTAACAACATCATCACCACCTTGAAGAATCTAGGAAAAATATATCTTAATGATGGGCTTGTAATGAAGATTCAGAGGTCACTAACAAAGGAATGGAGACCTAAGGTGACAGCACTACAAATAGTAAAGGATCTAGACACTATTTTACTCTACTGGCTATGAGGAAATATGATGATCTGTGAATCGAGCTTAGGCGAGATGAAGGTTCTTCCTATAGAAAAGGAATGAAACTTAAAGCAACTAACGAATCAAATGGTGATGAAAGCAACACTAAGTTACAGATAGATGGAGATGATGAATTTAAATTTCAGAAATAAAAACACTTCTATAAAAAGAAGATAACAAACAAAAGAGAAGGAAATAAGAAGGTTGGAAATAACAAGCCCCTATCAAAAAGCAAGAACAATAGTAGTAATACATAAATCATATGTTACCATTATAAGAAATTTGGGCACACCAGACTTGAATGTCCTCTCCTTCAAAAGGATAAAATAGAGAACAAGAAACTTAGAAAGAAAGCTACAACTGTAGCTTGGTTTGACGAGGATTTTGAAAGCTTTGAAGAAGACAAACCTAAAGAAGTTAGCAACATCTGCTTCATAGCTGAATTAGGAGATGATGAGCTATACTATTCTAACTTTGATATTGAAGTTGATGAATTGAAAAATGCATATAATGATTTGTATGATTAGTATAAGAGGTTGATAGTGAAATATTCCAAAGAAGTTGAGAAGTCCAAGAGCAATGATGTATCTCTAAAGAGTAAGATTAAATCACTGGAATCAATGAATGAGAATCTGGCGCCCAAGAAAATGTCTCTCGAAGTTGAGTATAAGCAAAAGGTCTTTGAAAAGGAAGTACTGGAAGAAAGAATAGCCAAGTTGGAAAATACGTTGCCTAAAAATGATTATGAAAAGTTGAGACAATTGCAAGAAAAAGTCGCCACCTTGAAATTTGAGAAAGAGAAAAGATCTTATTTCTAGAAAAAGATCTGGAAATTTTCATTAATGGAAGGAACATCATTAATGCATTGCTTGGCAATGGTAAATGCATTTTTGATAAGGCTAGAATAGGATACAATGAAAACAATAATATCACGCCTTACAAGAATTTCTTTATCAACTTAAGTAATAGTTATAATCAAAATAGTAGGAACCTAATACATGGTAAAAATTATATCAATTCCCATTCATCTGCTTTATGTTTCTACTGTGGTTGAAATGGTCCCATTATTCATTCTTATAACTTTCACAAAATGGAGAAATTATCTTAAATGTATATTTAGAGCCTGAAAGGTCAAGCTACTGACCTGAAAGGACTTAGAAAAATTTAGGTACCTAAAATGAGATAATATTTTTTATGATATTTTTTAAAACAGAGACAAGATAAAATCAATGGATAGTTGATAGCAGTTGTTCAAGATACATGACAGTTGAAATATCACACTTCAACTACATTTAATGGAAAGACAGAGGTAATGTTGCCTTTGCAAACAAAAATAAAGCGAAAGTCACCAGAGTTGGTAAAATTGGTAATTATGACACTACCTCCATTGATAACATTCTCTTTATTGATGATTTGAAACATAACCTATTGAATGTGAGTTAGCTATATGACAAAGGGTACAAATTCATCTTCTATACATTTCATTATGAAATTGACGATATTTATAATGATAATACTACATTTGTTGGTCTTAAAAATCAAAATATATACTGTGTTCAACTGGATGACATGTCCTCATAAAATGTTTAAGTTTTTTATTTCTCTAGAAAAGGATTCATTTATATGGAACAACATATTTGGACATGCCAGCATTAGCATTCTATCAAAATTGTCCAAAAATGAGTCAGTAAGAGGACTATTGAATTTAAAGTTTGAAAGTAATCAGTTTGTGAGGCTTGCTTAAAGGGAAAACAAGTTAGAAGCAGCTTTCCTCCTAAATATATTGTGTCTACTAGCCAACCATTTGAACTTGTGCATATGGATCTATTTGGTCCCACTATGACTCAAAGTTTTGGTGGTAAACATGACATTTTTGTTTTAGTAGATGATTATTCTATACTTACATGGGTTTAGTTTCTATCAAATAAGGATGATGCTTTTGAAGTTTTTGAGAAGTTTTGCAGAAAAATTCAAATTGAAAAAGGATATTGCATTACTTCAATTTGAAGTGATCATAGAGGAGAATTTGATAACAAAAAGTTTAGAGAGTTTTGTGACAACAATGGTGTAACTCACAACTTCTCATGTCCAAGGACGCCTAAGCAAAATAGAGTTGTAGAGAGAAAGAACAGAACTTTGGTTAATATGGATAGGACCATGCTGTATGAAAGTGGACTACCTTATGAATATTGGGCAGAAGTAATATCCACGACATGTTATGTACTTAACAGATGTCTCATAAGACCCATTTTGAAAAAGACTCCCTATAAGCTGCAGAAAGGAAGAAAACCAAATGTTGTTTACTTTCGAGCATTTGGCTGCAAATGTTTTGTTCTAAACAATATAAAAGACAATATTGGAAAGTTCGATGGGAGATCAGATGAAGCCGTCTTTCTAGGCTACAGTAGTGCAAGTAAGGGACTCAGATTCTATAATAAAGAACAAGGAAAATAGAAGAATCAATTCACGTAGTATTTAATGAAGCACTACTGTTAATAATATTAGCTGATTAAGATGATGAAGAGCACCCCCTGGTTCCTAAAATTAAGTCAAAGACTCTAACTACAACACCTTTGAAATCACAAGATTAGGAAGGTCCCTTTAAAGCTAGAACAGAGCAGGCTCCTTTCTCTCAGTAGGAGCCTATGCATAGAAAAACACCTAAAGAATGGAGAGGTCTTGATACATACCAATACATTCTGGGATATCCCTCTAAAAGTCTATGAACAAGATCATCATTCAAGAACAATTTTGTTGCTCTCATCTCACCAATAGAACCAAAGACCATTGAAGAGGCCCTTATTGATGAAAACTAGGTTTCAGCCATGAAAGACAAATTGAATTAATTTGACAAAAACCTATTCTGGAATCTAGTACCTCGTCCTCAAAACAAGTTAATCATTAGGATTTAATGGTTTTTTGAAACAAACTTGACCAAAATGGTATGGTAGCAAGAAACAAAGCTACTTGTAACTCAAGGTTACAATCAACAGGAAGGTATTGATTTTGATGAAACTTATGCTCCTATTGCTAGATTGGAATCAATTAGAATCTTACTTGCCTTTTCATCCTATAGAAAATTCAAGTTATTTCAAATGGATGTTAAAAGTGCATTCTTAAATGGTTACATTGACGAAGAAGTATTTCTTAAGAACCCCTTTGCAGATGAAAACCATCTGGATTATGCGATGAAGTTATCTAAAGATCTGTTTGGTTTAAAACAGTGAGAGGTTAAGTAACTTTCTGCTTGAGAATAACTTTGAAAGAGGAAAGGTCGATAAAACCTTATTTATTAAAAGAAAGGAGAATGATTTACTCATAGTGCAAATATATGTTGATGATATAATATTTGGTGCTACTAATCATCCTTTTATGAAGATTTTTTAACATTAATACGAGGGAGTTCGAAACAAGCATGATGGGAGAATTATCATTCTTTCTCAGATTACAAATCAAACAAACAGAAAAAGGAGTCTTCATTAGTTAAGACAAATACACAAAGGAACTCATTAAGAAATATCACTTTAAGAATGCCAAACCAATGGTACTCCTATGTACACTGGAATTAAACTTGATGAAGAAAAAGAAGACAAAGCTACGGATGAGACAAAGTGTAGACGAAGATTGGATCACTACTAAATTTTACAAGCTCAAAAACAGATATTATGTTTAGTGTGTGTCTTTGCATATGCTTTCAATCAAATCCAAAAGAAAGTCACCTTAAAGCATTTAAAAGAATCTTTCGATATCTCCACGGAACTATGGATTATAGACTATGGTATCCAAAACCTGATTCATTTGACATAGTGGGATATTGTGATGCAGATTATGTAATGATAAAGTCGATCAAACAAGCATAAGTGGTCACTGTCAATTTCTTAGAGGATGTCTAGTATCTTGGTCCTGTAAGAAGTAAAATTGCATAACACTTTCAATGACGGAAGCTGAATACATAGCAGCTGTCAGCTATTGAGCTCAAATCTTATGGATGAAACATCAACTACAAGATTTTTCTCTAAACTTTTTTTATATTCCTATATTATGTGATAATACTAGTGCTATTAATCTGTCTAAAAATCCTATACATCATTTTAGGACTAAGCATATAAAAGTCAAACCTCATTTTTTTCTAGAGATCATGTTTTAGAAGGAACCATTGATCTTTTTCATATTAGTACTGAAAATCAAGTAGTTGACATTTTCACTAAGTCACTTTCTAAAGATAGATTTTGCATGCTAAGAAAACAACTTGGTATGTACAAACTCTTTGATCTTATTTTTGCATCAATTCTTTCTACTACTTTTCATTACATTTCATATGTTCCTTCTATTGTGTTTCCTTAGAAACTCTCCCTCAGTCTAATAGACTCCTTCTAATTTTAGAAGGCTCCTCTTGATTTAGCAAAGCAAGGTACACGTGCCCTAAAAGGAAATGATTTATGACGTCATTTCAGCTTTTAAAAATGCGCGCGCTATTTTGACAACTATTCGTACTTGATTGATAGAAGAAACATAAATGATCACATTCCCTCTTTTAGCGTGTACAACTATTTATTCTCACAATCATAACCATTATCTTTCTAAGAAGCACTGCCTCTCTTGCACCCTAACTCTCTGCTTTCTCTTTGTTCCTCATTTCTACATCCAAACTTTCTTCGTCTTTCTCAACTTTCTCTTCCCAATGATCTTCAATGGCAAGAACAAAATCAAAAGAACAGAAGAAATTTTTGTCTTTAACTTCTAGCCATGACGAAACACCTCGTCATGAACAAACTTTTGCTTCTGATTCCACTTCTTTGTCTCTCATAGTAAGTTATCTAGACACTTCCGTAGAACCTATTTCTACCTCCTTAAAGCTCCAAATGTCAAAAATACCCAATCAGGAGACCTTAAAGATAGGAAAAGGAAGGTTGTTGCTATATTGTCTCTAGATTATTCTAATTCCTCTTCAAATGAAAAAAAAAAAGAAAACATCGAAAAACATTATGCCTCCAATTCATAAGAAGAAGAAGAAGAAGAAAAAGAAAAGGAAAAGAAAAGAAAGAAGAAAGTGAAGAAGAAGAAGAGACTTTCAGTAAGGGGGAGTTACTGAAAAATGTTAGATTCCACTTGCCGATTCTCTCCTTACCCTTTCCTTTTGCAATTCCACTTGTTACGTTTTGATACTATCTATGACCTATTTAATAATGAGCCGTTTAATTGGTAATCATTGGATATAGCATGAACTATATGGAGATAGTTGAGTGATCAAGATAGGATTCATCACCCTAAAGTAATTAGGGAGAATGTTCTGTTGTTCTAGATTACTATAGATTTGGGAAATGCTTGGCCAAGGTGAAATGATATTTGGTAAATAGTTTACAAATATCATTAATTGAACCAATAGCTAATGGCGGAGAGCTAAGATGATTGGACTCAAAAATAGTAGACATTAATTTTGTGCGCTATGTCTAATTGAAACATTAATTGATGAAATGATTAAATTATATGGAAAAATCAGGCATAGAAAGGTTAGTCAAAACCACTTTGTTATTCCTAAATATTTGGGTGGTCATAACGCATTGCTAGACGTCAATCTTGGTCTATGATTATAAATCGTTTAATTAGAGAATTAAAGATAAATTAAAAGGAGTTTTAATTTATCTAATTCTAATTATGAATTAGAATTAAAATTCATAATCATTGTCAACATATTTGGGAACCTAATGGGTCTCATATATAAAATGGTTTGAAGAGAACAAAGTTAATTTAATCAAGCTGGACTTAATTGCAAAGTTTGAGAAACTTTATAATTAAATATGAGATATTTAATAAATAAGAATCAATATGAGATATTGAATCTTATATGTGCATAATTGGTATTTGATTAGAATTATTTGTAATTCTAATTAAAGTTTAATTGAAATTAGCTAATTTCAATTAAATTACTAAAATGTCCAAAGCTTATTATAGATAGGTTTAAGCTCTATAGAGCTAGCACTTCTTGCTTAACCATCTCTGTAAGAATTACAGAGTTCTCTCAACCTATTCAATCGATACTGTTAGAGACGGGACATTTGTCTAGCTACGGTGATTAAGAAAGATCGATTTTTGGAATGGTTCGAGGGATACGACGATATAAAGATCAAGCTTCGAAATAAGGTATGAATTAAGTTTCTACTTTAAATTATGCTTTGTGTTAGTAATTTTATAAAATTAAAGAGATCTTGGTTTTCGGGAAATCAAAGTCATGAAAAAGTTTCATGATTATTATGCTATGGTCGGGATTAGATTTCGACCTGGTTTCCCAACAGTGGTATCAGAGCAAGAATTTTATTTCTGTAATTTGGTTAAAAATATGTGTGATTGTTATTGATCATTTGGAATTGAAAAATCAGATATGATCTAATTCTTGAACCAAACCTAAAAGGAAAAATCAAATGAAAAATTCTGGAAAATCAATTGCTTGTTTTTGTCTATTGCGTCTGGAAACATATGAGCAGCTCAAAATCTGGAAATTTGTTCTGGAAATACCGTGAAGAAAGCAGAAGCGATTCACAACCAAGATTAATCTCTTGGCTCTACGAATCAATTCCTTCGTAGGAGTTAAACGTGCAGCATGGAGATGTTCGTCGACGTCAGTATTTTTTGTCTGTTTTTTGGTATTGAGTTTGGTGGCTGTCGAATGGATTAACCCCCTTAAACGATTATGTCTTCTGGTCTTAAAAATTGTTATCCCATATGATTATGAAAATCAAATTATTAATTTGTCCTTGTTCTGTTTGCAATTTTTGTCTGTGTGCATTTCAAATGCTGGTTCTTGAAAATTTACAAAATAAGCATAAAAGGTGTATGCGATTGGTGTTTGTGGTTACTGGTTAATACGGGAATAAACCGATGATGAAGGCGTCCCTCGATGCCACTTGCTAGCATCATTCGCGACGGTAGAGGTGACTTGCAACCCTCGTAAGATTACAGGTGACTGCGAGGAGTTGTTGGAGACGCGTGCATGAGGACTTGCCATCGTTCTGGAGAAAACCCAGATCTGGAAAACACTAAAAGGAAAAATCCAAATCTATGATATCTTGTGACTTTTGTGTATGTGAAATTTCTGGATTTGCTTTTTGCGTTGGTTTTGTTGCTGCCTGAAAGTCTTGTGTTTCCAGGCATTGTTTGGCGGCTGGTAAGTTTTGGAAACTCACCAGCGGCAGTCGCACACCAGTAGTGGTCGCCATTGGTGAGACCAGTGGCGTAGCCATTAACACCCATCGAACGCGATCGCAGGCGGCAAGGAGGTGGCAAGGAATCGATGATGTGAGGGACGGTTCGACAACGTGAGGGATGGTTTAAAAACCGTGGGGGCGGCAATTTTTTAGGGAAGACGATGGCCGCGTGACATCTTCTGCGCACGCGCCAGACACTTATCACTCTTTTTTATTTAATAATAATAAAATTGAAAAAGTGTTTTTCTAATTTTGAATTTTGCTTTCAAGGGTTAATCTTATTAGGAATGCTTTGGAATTTAGTTTAATTTTTCAAGGAGTTAGATTATTAAATTAAATTAAATTATCCATTCAATTCTAAAATCAAAGTAATTATTTTTCTTAATATGATTAAGATTAATAATTATATTCATTTCTAATTAATTTTAGAAAAGTAGTTTCTAAAATTAGAATTAATTATTTTGAATTATATTGAAATTAATTAATTAGAAAAGTAGTTTCCAAAATTAGAATTAATTATTTTCAATTAGATTGAAATTAATTGATTTGACTCTTTAAAATTAAGAAATGGGTTTTCTTAAATAGTTAAGAAATATGTTTCTTAATTAAATTTATTTATTTCAATTTGATTGAGATAAATTAAATTTATAATTTAATTTTTTTAGACATTTACTATTTAATTTGTGTAGAAATTGTTTCTTTATTTATAAATAATAAGTTTCTTGATTTATTAGAAAGGATATTATCTTGACTAAAATTTGAAAAATGTTTTCATTTATTTTTCAAGAAAAAGAGCTTTCTTTATTTTTTAAAAACAGTTTTCTAATTTGTAAAAGAAAGGTTTTGTAATTTATTAAGAAATCAATCTTTAAATAAATAATATAAAGGACTTTCTTAATTAAATTTAAAAGTGTTTTATTTAACTTTGAAAGTAGTTTCTTTTAATTTTAGAAAATAGTTTTCTAATTAAGGAAAAATAATTTCTAATGGGATTAGAAATAGTTTTCTAATTAGATTAGAATATGTTATTTATATAATTTTGAAAAGAGTTTTTCTAAATTATATTCAATAAGAAGTACAATTTATTGAAAATTGTTTTCAATTAAATTTTATCACAGGAGTCAAGATAATTGGAAATAGTTTTCAAATCAAATTAAATTTCTATTTGGAATAGGAATTTAATTTATTTCGGAATCAATGGTTTTAATCTATTTTACCAAGGAGTTGAAAATGTTACTTTAGATTATCAAGATCAATAACTAGAATCAAGCGAAGCTTGATATTTTATGCATATAATTTGATTATTAGTGCATAAGTTACATACTTTATTTATATGATTGATATATATATTGGATGCATGATAAATTGTATGTTTTATATGTATGATATTTTACATGCAATTTGTATTTGATGGGACAAATGAAGTTAAATCCCTCGTTAAAATATTATGTACACGTTGAGAACATGATTATTGCCTTCCATTATTATAAGAATAAACCAGAGTTTTGTTTATTGTACTTGTTAAGCAAACTCAAAGCCACTTTAACCCAAACATGTTTAATCTTATGATAAGAGGTTCTGCTTAATTAAATTTGTGTGATTTAGATGAGTAAACTCATGATCACATGAATTTAGAGGCAAGGTTAGGAATAATATATAAGATATATTTTGACAAGAGTTGTAACCTAATGGATCTAAAAGTCATCTGAGATGTAATTGATAAAGTTGTTATTTAACTAATTTAAGTCTAGTTAGTTTGTTAAGCAAACTCAAGATCAACTATACTTGAATGGGATCTTAGCCCACCAAAAAGATTAGGGTAATCTTTCCGAATAGTAGTGAGGGCTATTATTTCGAATAAAATAGTGAGAGTAACCAGATGCATGATTAAAGTCCTAACCTTATTTGGTAGTCTTTACATATAATTAATTACTTGCATTCTTACATTTATTTTGTTTTAAGTGGAATTTTGTTTGTTTGTTTAGTATAGTTGATGCTAAGTTAGTGAACTTAAGTTTTTGGACATAGGATATGTTTGAGAAGTGTTCTCAAAAGTTAGAAAGAAAATTCTATAATCCCAGTTGAGGATTTAGTGACAAAGTTTTAGCGATATGCCAAAATCATATAGATTGCAAAATGTATTGACATTTTGAGTTGACTAATGTCTCATAAACTTGAAGACAACATGTATGATGCATGTCAATACCATGATAGCAAGATGCAAGAGGTTGCATTTAGTATAGCTAAAAGGTATAGTACCTTGATAAGATTATTCCACTTAATTTAGCCTACTAAAAACATAATTAGGGACTACAATTAGAGGCTTAGCAACATTTTGATGATAATTGTCATTAGAAGAAAATTATTGCATGACATTTCTTGCCTATATTTGATATGATAAAGATCATATGTCTTTTTCATTCATGCATATGAGTATTTGATACTAAATTTAGATTCAACATTGTTGTAATGTGCAATGCAAGGATAGAAATAAATTGTTAAGCAAAAGTAGTTGATCCAATTTTATATAGAGTTTGTATGTGTTGGATCAAAAGAGACTTATGCTTAACATTAGTAGTAAGAATTAAAAGTTAGAAAACCGAGATTATCCTTTTATGCCATATTGGTTAAATCAACATAACGAGAATCATAAAGTTACATACTAGGATATATGTATCCTTTTGATTATGAATCATATGGAGCTTGTGAAACTTGTAAAGTTGAAGAATAACCAAATCAACCTTTGGTGAAAGGATGATGATGGTATTGAATTGTTAAATCTTATACATGTGATCTATTGGATGGAATAACAATTTATAAAAGGATAATATAATATTTCATTATATTACTAATGACTTTAATATGTTCATACGTATTAAATGAAATGATGATTTAAAATTTTGAAAAAGTTCAAACTGTTTAAATCTAAGTAGAAATTAAGCATTGAGAATGTTGAAACACAATGATGGGATCTTCGTGATCCTCTAGTAAATACTTTCATAAGTAAATTCATAAAAGTATGGATTTATGTAAGAGGGGAAATGCAATATGAGATATTGTAGGATGCAATATTATTTCTTCTATAGCTAAACTTAGTACTATTACTTACCTTCTATAGCTCCAATTGAATCAATTAGCAAGATTTCATATTAGATACGAAATGTTAAGTCTTTAAAATAGTTAAAGGTAGTTATTTAAGGATGTGATGCTTAGCTGAAGCATATATTATCTATTTAGTATAGAACTAAATTGGATAATAAAAAGTTATGAGATATCCAAGAGATTGGATATAATCTTACAGATTCATTGAACAAATTGTTTGATTCAATGTATACTTATA
>JAOSBN010077578.1:0-12711 GCA_027563595.1 Erythroxylum suave | reverse complement strand
TTATTATTCACTGTCCTGGTTTTAATGACATCAGTCTCAAATACCGATTTATTTTGGTGTACTGGGTAAACTAGATACCGGGTATTACACCATCTTTTTGAAACCGTTCAGGCCTTGAGCTAGGCTGGCCCGACAATATTTTTCGACGAGCCAGGCCATCGTCGATCTAGGCCCAACCCAGCCCGTTGACATCCCTACTTCTTTCTAATGTACAAAATAAGAAGTGTGCGATCCCATTATTGAAAGAATTAATCTCTTATCTTGAGGATCTCATTCTTAATTTAGATTGTGACCTTTTTGTTATCTACTATTTTCATAGTTATAAAGAGACTATTTAGAAATATTTTTTGGTGATTAAGAAGAATCTCATTTTAAATTTTCAAATAGAAGTATTCATATCATCAAAGAAAGGTGTTCTACCATTGCTTTGTCCCTTTTAGTTGAATGATATGATGATGCCCCTAAGTATGTCATTATGATTTTTGTCATATGATTTTGTTTGAAATACTAGCACTACAAGAGTTAAGACATTTAGTGACAATTTTTGTGACTAACTATTGTTTCGTTATAAATAAGAGTTTTTTTTTTGTAACTAGACAATTGATTGATACTACTATTTAGATTATCTGTGATAATTTATATTTTTATCACTAGTAAAATAATAATTGTGACAATTTAGTTTCTTTCACAATTAAGTTGTCACCATTAATATATTAATAGTGTTAAATTTTTTTATCACTAAGTTTTGTCACTAAAAGTCTATAAAATTTGGCAACAAAACAATTTTGGTGGGAATTAATTGTAATTGTGACAAAACATATGATAGTAACTAATATTTTCTATTTGTTGTGACAAAATATAGTGTGGTCACTAATATTTTTTTCTTGTTGTGACGAAACGGTTTATCGTCACACAATATTTTGCTTATTGTGAGAAAACATTTTGTCAATAAATATTCAATTAATTAGTGTCTACTACATATTGTCACAATCACCGAACTATAACTATGGTCACTACTATTCGTAATTTACTGAAAATTTTTTGTGATTAACTATTTTTTTATCACAAATATGAATTTTTTTAGTGACAAGACAATTGATTGACACTATTGTTTGGATTATTTGTGATGATTTATATTTTTGTCACAAATACAATGATAATTATTGCAATTTAGTTTCTTCAAAATTAAATTGTCACTATTAAGATATTAATAGTGTTAAAATTATTTTATCACTAAGTTTTGTAATTAAAAGCATATGAAATTTGGCGTCAAAATAATTTTGACGGGAATTAATTGTAATTGTGACAAAACATATGTTGGTAACTTGATTAACTTTAAGTTACAAAAGTTTTTGTAGACATAAATGTAACAAATTAATAATAAATATTTGTTGTTATAATAACATATTAAAATTAACCACTCTAAAGATAAATTTTGTCATTATTATAAAAATTTTGGAGACCAGAAACTACTTGTCATGATTTTTTCTTTAATATGATTATTTGCAAACAAATTTAAATATTTTCAAATAAAATATTCAAACTACATATATTGATAATCCAAAAGTAATATTTTACATGTCAATAGATATTTGGTATACATAACTTTGAAATTTCATAAAAATCAAAATAATTGAATGTTTAAATATAATAAAAATCTTGTTCTAGAATATTAAGCAAAACTCTTAACCTATTGAAAATTTGAAACAAGGTTCTTTTCAATGCTCAATCATTGTCATCATCACCTTCCTCATTTTCACTTACTGAATTTGTTTCATCATCATCCATAAAAGTATCTTCATCACAATCAGTTTCGTCGTCTTCTCCAGCACTCATAATATCAATATTTAACGAATTTCCTTCAACAGTTGCAACATCTAAATCAGATCTATCTAAAGATATTTTATCAGTATCATCCTCTAAAGTAGATTTATGAAGTGTAAAGCCAAAATTTTCATTTTCTTGGGATGACTAATCTCCTATATCATCATCACAAAGATCATACAAATCATGAGGCTTTGTCTTGACAACAGCCTGCCAATTGAGCTCATTAATATCTCTTACATAGTAAACTTGTTCAGCTTGAGAAGTTAAATCATATGGTTCATCAATTTTCAACTTGCGTGTGACATTTACCATAGGAAACCCAAACTTGTCAACCTTATAACCACCTTTATGATACATATCCCGCTAGTCAGCCTTAAATAAAATGATAATATTTCCCTCATGATAATTTAATTGTATGATATCTGTCAAAACACCAAAATAATCCAAATTATCTATATTCACATCACCTTTTACAAAAATTTCACTGTTTTGTGATTTCAATTGCAAATCTCTGTCCTTTGTGTTGAACCTCCAATCGTTGATAAGGAAACTTTTATACTGATAAAATCGCTTGTTTGGCCCATAAGCTAAATGTAATAATTGATTAGTAACCATTTCACTCCCTTTATCATGCAATTCAATGACTTATCATAAGTAATGACTAGGGTGGGCACAGTTCAGTTCGGTCAATTTTCAGCTATTTTTTAGACCGAATCGAGTAATTGGTTTTGTGACACAAGAAAACCGAACTGAACTGAATGTAAGATGAAACCGAATTTTCGGTGTGCCTTGCGGTTCGGTTCAGTTTGGTTACTTCAATTGGGTTGGGCCCTAATCTAGGGCCTTAAAATTTGGACCAATTTTAGTACATGTCCAACATTTTTATTTCATTTTAAGGCCTATTGGGTGATTGCCATACTTTCGAAGTTGCAAACTTACCTTATATACTTAGAGTTAGAAGTATAAAAAAATACAAACTTTTTTTGTTTTTACTTGATCGGTTTGGTTTAGTTTGGTTTGGTAAAAAATTTTGCCTACACCACACCCAAACCGATATAGTCAATTTTCAATATCCAAAACTGAACCGACCATCGTATTACTCTCCACACCAATCCGTTTCGCTCCATTTTTCGATTTTGTAGGTCGGTTCGGTTTTTTCAGATTTTTCGCCCACTCCTCTTGAGTTTGTCTTTATGCATGCTTCATATTAAAAATAAGTGAAAAATTAGTAGTTACTTCAAGAGTATATAAGCCATAAAACTAATTATGTAAAATGACTAATTTCAAAAGCTAGGAGAACTTACTCCACAAACTCTCTGATTTCGTCATAATTTTCTAGCACATACATTCTAGCTTGAGCCCATTCAGCTAAGCTCAACTCATCATATTTTTTCCCGAGTAAAGGCCTTCCAGCTTATGAGAAAACTTGAAACCCAAAATGAAAATGAGCATTACTTTCCTCATCATTTCTTTCAACACGATTCAACCTAGTTTCAGTTTTGTGCAAATACTTTGAATAAAAAAGCATGCATTCTTGCACAATATATACCTCAGCAATTGATCCTTCTAGATGCACCTTATTTCTCACATATGATTTAAGGCTATGCAAATATCGTTCTATAAGATACATCTATCGATATTGTACTGGCCCAGGAAGTTTAGCGTCACTCATAAGATGAATGGTTAAATGCAGTATTATGTCAAAAAATGAGGGAGGAAATATTTTCTCTAATTTATAAAGTATAAAAGGAATTGATTTTCAAGTCTCTCCAAATCATCAAAATGCAAAACTTTAGTGCATAACTCTCTTAAATAAGTACACAACTCAAGTAATGCTTCGCACATCAAATGAAGATATCGATAAAGAAATACATGACAATCATGACATTTCATTCCAAAAACTTTGCATTCAACAGGACTCACACATCAAGAAATATTGAAAGAATAGCCATTTGGAACTTTTAGATCAATTAAAACCTGACAAAATGCTCATTTTTCATCTTTAGACAGTGTATAATATGTAGGGCAAAATGCATGCTTGCCATCACTTGTGGGAGTTGTTTAAAGCTCAGGACGTATGTCCATTGGTTCTAAATCAAAATGAGTATTTATAGTATCCTTTGTTTTCCCTTAAATGTTCAACTAAGTCCTAATTATGTTATCACATACAATTTTCTCGATATGCATAACATCCAAATTATATCGCAACTTAAGTGTTCTCTAATAGGAGAGTTGAAAAAAAAATGCTTTTTTCTCCAATTTTCGAGCAATAGAGCATCTCCATGCTTTTTTTTTTTTCCTTACAGGCTTTCCAAAATTCACCCGTTTAATGAAAAGAGGGGAAATAAGAAAAAAGAATATAGATAAAATATACATATAATTTAAAATCAATCAAACTTTCCATGAGAAAATTGATTATATTGTTTAACAACATCATCCCCTGATAATTGTTTCGGTGCGTTTCAATTTTCTTTGGTACATCAAATGCTTTAGCATTTTTCCTCCAAGAATGATTAGTTGGTAAGAAGCGATGATGACCAAGATAGCATGTTTACATCCATTTTGAAGCCTGCGAGAAGACGTTTCAAGATTGTAAACAAGACATGCTAATTTGCCTTTGGTGCTCCCTCCTGATAAATTACTATAAGCTGGAAAATCATTTATGGTCCATAATAGAGCTGTACGTAACTAAAACTTACTCTATGAAAATGCATCATATGTCTCTACACCTATCTCCCAAAGGAATTTCGACTCATCAATGACTCTAAGTATGCATCAATATCATTTCTAAGAGCTTTCAGACCAGGAATCAAAAGTGACATTATGAAATAAGGATCTTTCATGTGGAGCCATGACGGAAGGTTATAAGGAACTAACACAACTGGCCATACACTATAAGAAGTGCTCATATTCTCGAATAGGTTAAAACCATCACTTGCTAAACCAAGTCTAACATTACGTAGGTCTACTGCAAAAAGGAGATACACGGTATCAAAACTTTTCGAAGTTGGAAAATCCACTGGATGTCCCATAAACTCATAATTACATGATTTTTCCTGATGCCAAACTTTAGCAAAATTAGATGACATGTATAATCTTTGCAAGTAAGGAGTTAACAGAAAATATTGCAAGACTTTTTGCAAAATCTTTTTCCTATAGTCATGCTTATTAATGATATTCCCAATTTTCCCATTATTCTTTCATCTATATTCACCACATGTTGGACAAGATTAAGCATTGTAATATTTATTTCTGTAAAGTATGCAATTATTTACATAAGCATCTATCTTCTTATATGAAAGCCCTATATCTCAAGAAACTTTCTTATAGTCAATATATGAGCTAGGAACTTTATTACTTCTAGGAAACTATCTTTTCATTATTTGAAGCATTCCATGAACTGCACTTGCACTAATCCTGTAAATACATTTCCAATTCAATACTTCAACAATGAATGATAGAGTGGAAGATTCCTCACAACCAAGATATAACTCTTGCTCCAATTCTCTCAATAATATATAAAACGTAATTGTTTCCTTATTTGGACCGGTGGGGCCACCTCTGATAAGATCATCAACTTCTTCATTTAGATCATAAGAACTATCCCTCGCAAGATCTCGTAACATATCACACTTTCCATCATCATTTTCACTTTTATTACTCTAATTACTATCGTTGTCGTCATCAGAATAATATTGTAGAACCTCTCCATGATGGTACCATTGCTTGTAGTTTTTGTTTATCCCATTTAACATCAGATGTTTATAAATTGATTATCTTGTCCTAAATAAATTATTGTTGCATTTTTTACAAGGACAATGAATAGCTCTTTCTTCATCAAAAGGTCTAAATGAAAAATCTAGAAATTCATTAACTCCTTTTTCATATTGTGGCAATGCTTTATTAGAAATTTTCATCCAAGTTTTGTCGATCGTCATTGTCCTACAAAATTAATTGAATGGGTTCAGCAAAATTTGACCCAAAACTTGCTAGGATGGGGAATTTTAAAAGCATTAATATTTTCCAAAATAAGCATTGAGGAATTATTAACAAGAAATTAAACTACACCCATGAATAAGCCAAGCTCAGTTAGCTGAAAGACCCAAATGAGGCAAGAGGGAGAAGACGATAGAGAGAGAGACAGAGAGATAGAGGGAAAACCTGATGAGCTTTAACTTCGGTAGTGGAGGAGAGGAGATAAATTCATGTATGTATGTGTCTAATTGTTCGATATGCTTGTGTGAGTACAAGGATTTGGAGGTCTTACGAATGATGCTAGAGTGACGACATTATTTTCACTTGTGCATAATCGACTCAAGCTTAAGCTTAATGGGTCTTGCCCTGTTTGACAGAATTCACCGTTATCGACGTCGTTATGGGAGGTGGTGCCTCTATCGCAATACGCGGCTGATCGTCGGAGGAGGTGAAATTCAATCGATTCCCCTAGTGACGGGTTGATGTTTAGCATTCTTAAGAATTCTAAATTTTATTATCTTAGATGGTTGGATAGGGTAAGTTTAGAATCCAAAGAAGAATAAGGGTAGTAGTATTAAATAAAAGTTAACACTTTCATTGCCGTATTGGAGAATTGGGGTATCTATATGTGTAAATGAAGAAGAATAAGAAGGATGTGGTAGTAGTATTGAATAAAAATTAATAGTTATACCTGGGTTACGTGGGAATGGACATTTGGGTATAATCTATTATAAAGGGAATGGACATAAAGAAATTATCATATGATGAACTAAATATCAAACAAAATTAAGTATTCATTTAGACTAATAGAAAACACTTAATAATTCAAATACAAATTATCATTATAAAATATTTAATAATTCAAAATAAATAAAGATAGAAATTTGGAGATTTTTACGAGACAAATTATAAGTTTACGTTTTTATTAAACAATAATAATAAAAGAAAAGATAAAGTTTTTAATCAACTAAAACTTCTTATCTTTATCTCTCACAAGTCAAAATATATTGTTAATGAAATTTGATTATTCAACAATTGAATATCTAACATTTTTATAAGAAGTAAAAGCACAAGGCTATTATATGATATCTTTTTTAAACGGAAAAATATACATTACAATTTATCTATTAAATTTATTTTAAGTTATTTATATTAAATATTGGATTCATAGAATGTTGAAGGAAATTTAAACACTTTCAAGGAATGCGATCCCTTAGCATATATACTTCTAATCACAGGTTACAATGTTATCTTTTTCATCTATCTTACTTCTATATACTAACATTTTGCTTTTTTTGCCCTAAAAATACATAATCTACATTTTTTAAGTAGAACCAATAGTCCTCACTATATGCAACTACTTTGAAGAACAACATGACCTACAATTGTCATTGCACAGTCTTCGTTTCTTGTAGTACTCACATAGCGAATCAAAGTTACCACAATAAATTGTAATTGTTAACGCTTATCTAAGTTTGATGATTTCTTTCATACTTAATTCAACTATCTCCCTAGATTGTCTTCTTGCTTTGTATTCATAGAAGTTGACGTATTTTTATTGCCTAATAACGCTTAATTTTGTCATTGTTGTAGTTTGAATATTTCTTGTAAAATATTCAAACTATATATATTGATAATTCAAAAGTAATACTTGACATATCAATAGATATTTGATAAACAAAACTTTGAAATAGATATTTATTTAAATTTTTATCTAAAATCAATTATTTTTATTAGATGAATAAAATCAAAATTTTTTGTAACTATCCCACTAACATAATATTTTATGAAAAAAATAAATTACTCTCATCTATATTTATTATGCATTGTAAAAATATTAAACATGATTTTAAATTTATAAAATATAAAATTTTATTATAAAAATTAAACTATGACATAAAATTTAAAATTTTTAACATGAAATAATTTTTTCAAAATTAAAAAAATGGATTGATAGAGGAAAATTGAAGAACTGTGTTAGGAGAGTAATTAATTGTCAAATAAAATGACAACATAATAATACAATTAAAACAGCCGGGAAAACGAAACAGACAAAGAGGAGTTGATATTTGCAAGAAGAGGAACCGTGAATACGGCAATGTTATGGCAATACGACAATATTACGGAGCCATAATCAACTACACGCAGACAACCATCGAGCCTTAAGTGCCAAATAACTTAGAAACACCATATAAGTTTGATGATTTCTTTCAAACTTGATTTGACTGTCTTATCTAAATTGTCTTCTTGCTTTGCATTTATAGATGTTGGTATACTTTTATTCCTAACAAAGCTTAATTTTATTATTATTGTACGAATTTTAAGGACTGGAAACTACGTGACACGATTTTTCTTTAATATTATTATTTATAAACAAGTTCAAATGTTTTCTTATAAAATATTCAAACTACATATATTGATAATCCAAAAGTAATATTTTGCATATCAATAGATATTTGCTAAACATAACTTTGAAATATATATTTATTTAAAATTTTCTATACAAATTTTATCTAAAATAAATTATTTTTATTAGATGAATAAATTCAAAATTTCTGTAACTAGCCCATTAACATAATAGTTTATGATAAAAAATAAATAACCCTCATCTATATTTATTATGTATTGTAAAAATATTACATCTGATTTTAATTTTATAAAATATAAAATATTATTATGAAAATTAAACTATTACATAAATTTAAGATGAAATTGTTTTTTTAAATTAAAAAATTAGAGAGTAAGTGTTGAAGATTGTACTCCTACATTTGTAAAACGAAGAAAGCTTAATAAAATAAGTGTTATAAAGTAAGTATTGAAGATCGTACTCTTACAAGGGGCAGTGCCATAAAATAAAGCTTAATAGCTACACCTAGTTTCGCGTGAGGAGATCTAAGTAATTGTGAAACAGTAAAGCTGGGGAAGAAGATGAACTGTGAATAGTTGTATGAATAAATTTCATCTTCTTCATGTGTGCAATTTTCCACTCTGCTTCATTGCATATCTTCGGTTACAATCTTCTCTCCATATCTTCCAATTCCTCTGCTCAAATACTAACAGGTAAACGACCATTGTTCTTTGTTGAACTTATTCTTCTAATCTTGTTGTTTGATGGGTTCTTTATTGAATTTACAAGAATGGGTTACACAGTCACGAATTTCCCCAAGAAATACTAACCTCAGCTTACACTTCCATTTAGTTTAATACGTGATTTTTTTTAGCATTACTCTGTTACTATAAACTTGACAGACTCATGGAATTATTTCTAGTATAACTACTCATTCTCTGACTATCGAACTACTCTCTCTAACCATCGATTCCCACTCTCTTTGTTACTATAAACTTAACTAACCTGTTCACTTTGAATGAGTTGCCTCTGGATCATAAATCATTTATCACATCAGTAGAATAGAGGGAAACCTCTATCATCGTCACCTAACTTTACATAGAACTGCTTCTTCATGAAGAGCGCCTCTTGTTATGAACGTGTACAACATCTTATTTATGTTTTCTTGTTCAATGTTTTACACCACTTCATGCTTTATTCAACGTTAAGTGGTATACAACATCTCCTACACCACAAGCATTAAGTGGGGTACAATGTCTCCTACACCACTCAATGCTTCATTCTATCTTCAACATCTTCATGCTTAGAACTACTTCTTTATGAAGAATGTCTCCTATTATGAACGTGTATGAATTATGTTCAGTTGTCAACTACATAGACTAGAAAATTGCAAAGGTATCACCTCTGTTGCAGTTGTTGCTCAAGTTTATATAAAGCAGTTGTATCCTTGTGGTTCTAAGTGGGGTGAACTATAAAATAGTCAAGGTTATTGTTGTTATCATTATTTTGAGTATATAGAGTAGAAAGTGACTCAAAGATATTTTTTTCTCTTGATTTTTTTCTACTTGTTGACTTCATTAATTTTTCTTACAATTTGTTTTAGCTGCGTATGTTGCTTGGTCCTAATATGTATTTATTTTTAAAAGTGCAAGACGGTTAAAATTGGTAATTATATGAAAAACCGCAAGACGGTTAGCAATGGTAAATCTATATCAAATATGGATGATGAACAAAATGAACCTAATATGGTAAAGGAGTCAGAAGCTATAGAGGCTCTTAATCAACACTTTAACGCTACAGTTGGAACTTCAAATAATGCACCTAGCCTAGAAGGATAAATTATTAGTACTAGTAATGTAATCTTCATAATTATATGATTGTGCATTTAAATTTTTAATATAATATTTTATATGTCTATTAATTTTTATTTTTTAAATAGGAAATGTAAATTATAAAAACCGTGGATGCGGGCCAGCATTGAGACTTGCCAATAAGAAAGCTGAAGGAAAACAAATTAATGTTCAATTTCCTCCTCCATACAATAAGGTATGTGGTAAGCATGCAATTCTTTTCAAGTCAGAAGTTACCATATGTATTTGGCAACTTGCACCACTTCATGTCTCTAGTTGGAAAGAGATTTTTGAGTATGATAAGAAGGTAATGTGGTTATTTTTAAATGTATGACACTTTTTTAGTTGCAATAGATCATTTTAGTTTAATTTCATTAGATTTTAATTTTGTTGTTGCGTTGAATTTGCATCTTAATTTTCCTAACCATATTTTTTATTTTCTCAAATCAGGTGCAATCTTATGTGATGCAAGAAGTGCATGCACAATATAAAAATCGATATTATCATTTGTGCAAAAGCTATCTTAAGAGCAAAGATTGCCCAGAGGATGTGGAGGAAGGTGATTGGCAATGGTTGATTAAGAATAAATGAGAGGCTTTAAATTTTAAGGTAAATTTAAAATTTAAGTACTTTAACTTATTTTGTTATTTTTTTATTAAAAAATTATTTATCAATGTATAGGAGCAAAGAAAAAAAAAGGTAATAGAAAAATCAAGAGATGAAATTAGTTTCTGGTATAAAGTCAATTGTACAAATTGCATATAGGATGGTAAAGTAAAATTTTATTTATTTAAAATTAAATTATATTTTTCTTAAAAAAAAGGTTCGAATTAATCGTTAGTTTACTTTGTGTTTGCTTTGTCCTTTTTTTTAGAAAGATAAAGATTCTGATGAGTGGCCCGATGTTGTTAAAGTTTGGAAGGTATCGCGACAAAAGCCAAATGGAACTTGGTTTGTTCTAAATGGAGAAGAAATAATGGTATGAAAGTTATAGCCAAATTAGATTTTTTAAATAAAATTTAAAATTACTTTACTAAAATTTCAAATTCTATTTAAATATGCAGAATAAGCTTCAAGAAGAGGGAGAGAAAAATAAAGAAAAATTTTCTGCATCTCTACCACTCGTTGATCATTTTGATCTTGTCCTAGAAAGAAAATCAAGCTATTCACACGGTTTAGGTGTTAAAGGGATAACATCTAAGTCCCGGGAAAGAAGTGACATTCTAGCTGAAGCTGAGGTTACAAAGAAACATACAAGTGATTTAGACAATGAAGTTGTAAGACTTACTGAAATCACAAAAATATAAAATGAAAAGATTCAAGCTCAAGATGCAGCTATTGAGAAGCAAGCCACGGAAATGAAACAAATTTCAACTATTTTTACACATTTGGCAAATACTAGAGTAATTCCTAGTTTGCTACTCAATTCTAATTAAAGACCCATCAAGTGCCACAACATCAAATACCCCAACTACTCATGTAAGTTTATAATTTTATAAAATCTAGAATAACTAGTATCACTTCTTATTATTATCATTATATTATTATAAAATGTTAGTATTAAATTTATAGCTTAATATTTTATAAAATAATTAAATGATTTTATTTTTATTTATTTTGTAGGAAACAAAACTTCATCATGAAGAATAGCCAGGAAAATTTACCTTAGAGAGTTTTAACTTAAATTAGTGCGTAATAGCTTGAGATAATTGTAATAAATAATTTTCTTGGATATTAAAATTTCCAATTTTATATATTGGAAATTAGAATTTATTACGTTTTGGTGATTTTTATATATTATATATATAATAATAATTTTTACTTGCTTGTCTGATAATATCTTAGCATTAAAAACCCATATCATTTGTGACAATTTCTATTTTATGGCCACCAATACAAAATTTTTTATCCATTAATTAATGAAATTGTTAAATATTTGTGACAAACACGAACATATTAGTGATAAATTTTAATTGTAACACATATTCTTTATTTAGTGACAACATTATTGCAACATATAACTTTTATACCTGTGACGAAATCCGTTAGACAATATAGCCACAGATGCAAATTTCTTTTACAACTAATATAATTTCGTTGATGAATTGATAGTTTTATTAGTGATAATAATAAACACATTAGTGACAATACTTTTGTAAGAACCAATTTTCATTTTTGTGACGAAATGATGTTGACACTTTTTTATTAAAATATTAGTGACCAAGAAGTAATGGACACTGATAATATTTTGTCGCTGTTTATAATTATTTTAGTGGCAATATTGTTGTAACAATAAAATCAAATACTGCTACGACTTTATTCATCACTACTTTAAATTATTTGTGTCAACAAACTTGTCATAAATATGTACAGTTGCTATGATCATATATTGTTGTCACACATTCCATAAGTTTTAGTGTTGACACTTTTTCACAATTTAATTTTGTTTTGTTACGACTTAATTCGTTATTAATTTATATTATTTGTGACGATAAACTTGCCATAAATATGAAAAGTTATTGTGACCATATAGTTTTGTCACAAATTTCACAAGTTTTAGTTATAGTATTCGTGTCACAAATGTGTTGCATAATTGTGACTATTTTTTAAATTAGTCACTATTTCATTAGTGATAGAGGTATTTATGACGGGAGGTGACGACTTCAAAGATTGGACACTATTAATAATAGTGACTAATATTACTGCTTTTAG
>JAOSBN010077567.1:0-12712 GCA_027563595.1 Erythroxylum suave | reverse complement strand
TGGTTCTTCCTGCAGCTGCTCGACAAGGGCATCGCCTACCGCAAGACGCAGATCGTTAACTGGGACCCCGTCGACCAGACCGTGCTCGCCAACGAGCAGGTCGAGGACGGCCGCGGCTGGCGCAGCGGCGCGCTGGTCGAGCGGCGCGAGATCGGCCGGCGAGATCGTCCCCTCGCCGAACCCTGCCGCCTTCAGCACGTCCTCAAGTCGGTCGACGAGCCCGGCGAGACTAGCAGGTTGAAGAGTTCCATGACCAGTTGGTTGTCGGCGGTCGGGGGGAGCGAGAGCAGTTCTTTGACGATGGAGAGCACCGATGGGTGGAAGTAGGCTTCGGCGTAGACGTCGCGGACTGACATGTCTGGGTGCAGCAGGTGTTGCACGCCCCAGATGTTGGGTGGGGAGGAGGGTGTGGCCTCGAGCCACGGCGGGTATTGTTTGGGCACTGTGCGGACGTACGGCCACGACCCCGAGCGCGCTTTGCTGGTGAGGTACTTTGAGGTTGCTTGCAGGGCGAGGATGAGGTGGGGTGGGAGGAGTGAGCGGATGATCACGTACCCGTCCCGTTGGAGGGCGTCGAGGTGTGGTGTTCCTGGATCCTGAGTGGTGGTGGTCGACATGCTGGGTTTGGGTGGGTAGATCTCGATGGATGTTTTGGTTGGTTTAAATTGCATGGTGATACATTGGGGTGCGGGTGAGATTGTCTTGGAGGATGGGACGTGGTGGTCATACATGTGTCGAGACGGTGTCTGGGTCTGGGTCTGGTGTGTTACATAATGCTAGGTGATGTTCCACTTGAGCGGAGCGGAGCGGGGGTTGGAGAAGCCTTTAGGGGCGGTACTTCCCACGAAACATGTTTACGCATGATGCACCCAACAATCTTTTAGCACTAAGGTAACCGATGTCACTTAGATTCTGTTGTCGTGTATGGACAATTTTCGAATATTGAAACGAATGTACTCAACCTAAACCCATTCTCTCGGAGCCAGCACTCCATCGACAGTCTCCATCCTTGCTTGCCTCCATTCACCATCATCTTCACATTCACGCGTCATTCCTCCTTTGGTGGTCTTGACCTCCCCCGTTTCCAGTCGAACTTCCACAAGCTCACCTTGCTGGTCATCGAGGGATCTGGTATCCGTCTTGTTGTGATGCTTGGTGTCTGCATCATCTTGACCGTATGCACCATGACTACAGACGCTGCTTCCTTGTGAGTTTTGAGCAGCTGAACTGTCTCTTTGGTATGATGGCTTTGGCTTCGTGAGAGGAGAAATTACCGACAGCGGTGAGAATGGATTTCTGTCGTATTTGCTGTAGCTGGACATACTTGAAACGAGCGAAGTCTCTGAGATTGACTTGTGAAGTGGTAGTGTCGGTTTTGAAGCAGGTTTGAACTTTGATTGACGTGGGCGGATCGCGGATAGTCGGATGGGTAAGTGTACTGGTCTTGACAGTCGGGAAAAGGTTTTGGCTTTGTCAGCTTGCTGTCGTGATGATGAGGTGGTTCTACTTACTGCATGGGCACGCACTTCATTTGCTAACGACTTCTGGGCATCGGCTTTCGACTGTTGAGGAGGTTGGAGTTTGAGTTCTCGCAGTTTCACGTCCTTGCTCTGCTGCACTGTTGTTTGGCCATGACGAAATCGTCTCTGATAGCACACAGCACAGGTAACGATCACGGGTACTATGACTATTGCAACAGCCACGCAAACAAAGAAGATGGCCGCTGGATCAGTCACCTTTAGCGGGTGCATTCCCGGTTCCAGCCTTGTTGGTATTGTGTTGAAAGGATATATCAAATGTTTGGTGGAAAGGGTTTCGAGAAGCAAATGATCTTGACCGGACAGAGAACGAGGTTGATGTTCAATGAATACACGCAGTATTCTCGAATTAGAACTAAGGAATGGAACAGTACTGGGTCATTGACATGGCAGGTCTTTGTACTGATGCGTGTAATGTAGGAAACTCATTGTGATGAGAACAATGACTTGACTGAGACAGCAGACAATGCTAGAAAGAGAACATCTTGTAGTCTGGTACACTATGCTTGTCTATGAGAAGACACCTACCAAATCGTGATCCCAAACAAGCAGAGCGAGTTCAACATCCATTTAGAGGAGAAGAAGACAGTGATGCGTAATTCCACCATCTTTGTCTGCATGCGAAACACGTTATCAAATAGTATTATTATTGCAGTGACATTCCAAAAGACCGACTATTTTAAGCACGTTAGTGAGTAAGTTGTGTTAGTGGGCACATGGACTAAGTGTGTAGTGTTGAAAGCTGAATACGATCAGAAATCAAACCGCATGACCATCACTCAAACACGCATGTGCTTGATTCGACCCAGACGAGTACTCCTGAGCTTAGCACAATATTTCCAAGCACGATGATATTTTAGCCTTGTCTGTTCCGATTCCTAGCAATATCGTCAGGCCTACGCCTAATCTCTACCAAAAATTTTGACGTCCTGTTCTCAGCAGACGCTTGGTTTCTCCTGGTGTCGTTGGGTACACACCTGGTGTCGTTTGGTACACCCCTGATCTCTGTTGACGGGGCCGGACTCTGAGTTGGAGCAGCTGCAGGTGGATAGAGTGGTGGAAGTCCTGGAATCCGTAGAGCTGGTCGAGCCTGCGGATCTTGCAGAGCCTGTTGAGCTTGCAGAGCCTGATGGGCTTGTGGATTCTGTCGGGCCCATCTAGTATATCTGTCCACGTGTGCTTGGTACATGTCCGTCAAGGTCCTTTGGTCAACTTGACCTAAGGTCGGCATTCGAAGCCCTGGGCCTTGCAACTCGTAGATGATATCTATATCAGTGGGATGGAACATCATATTGCGATGAACTAAATAAAGTACCTGCTTCGGGCTTGCCCATGTCCTCTTGTCGAAGAAAGAGTATATTGTCCTGACCGAGTATGGATACTGTCGCTCGACCTGACGATGACTATGCGCACTCAAGAACCTTGCAAAAAGACCAAAAGTTCCATCGAATACCGGATTCGGGCTTGGAGCACGGAATCCTCGATTGATCTCGAATCTTGTCATGTAGAAAGACCACGGGAAAGCAGTGTCACATCCAAATAGATATCGTTCCAAGGAATGACCTACCTCGCTGAACTCATCAGGATACATTTGCGGATCCTTTTGAGCCATGTGCATGTAGAGACGACGTCGGGATATTCGTCTGTGCCTTGCATCGCTCTTTAGCCTCCGACCTCGTATTGCATGGGCAAGCTCGTGTATGAGTGTTCCCCCGGCTTTCACAAGCATTGCCGCGCACTGGAAAGGGGTCTTGTTTTCAAACGTATCTCTGTAGTATTCGTCTAGCACTTCTGCTGCCAGTGCACTGATGATAGGTGTGTTCAAATCATCATGCTCGTTGAGAGAGAACGTAGTGACACCGTAAGCAAACCCGTCAGTGGCCGTGGTTGGCTGTCTGTACATGATTCGGTATTCATCAGCCAGATCGGTAAGTTCCCTACTCAAGATTCGGTAGTCTCGCTCTGTCGGGATCCAATCTGGATCCACATACTCGTAGCCATCTTCGGAAATCAGATATGGTGATCGCAGGATCCTTACGAAGAACGGCATTGCCCTGTCGAGAAAAATTGACGCCAATTGTAGAGCAGGATAGATTCTTCGATAGAAGTCTGACGTCATGTCGTTTCGAGGATCATCATACTGGTTGCTCGTTGCCCTACGAGAGTATTCGTAGTTTCGGAAAGCCTTCCATCGCCACAGATGATGAACAGGATTATCGAGGTTGACGGTCAGAGGAGGATTCTCTGGCTCTGTATCAGGTTGGACAAAATGGTGCTCCCAGATTGGATCGTTCGTTATGGCCCTGAGAGACCTGTAATGATTACTGCTGGTAGTGGCCATGATACTGAGAGTTAGGTGGACGTGAGAGTCGTCTGGGGGTTAGACACGATGACCGGATCTTTACTGCAGACAGCTTGATCACAGAGGGTAGAGAAGGTTGCTGAATGTCTTGTTGACAGACCTACAGCGGACTTACCATATATCTGACCTCGAGTCAGGTAGCATGGACCGCGCCGGATCAAGCATTACAAAAGAACTTCGCTCTCTCGGAGACAAAGAAGTCCACTTTCTCTTTCCCATCGAAAATTTACGAAGACTGCTGTTTTCAGCTTATGTATTGATGAGGTGGACATCATTGAGTACAAAGAATCAAGGTCGAGATGGCCGGTTCAGGAAGTGCCGTGGACTCTCCGGAAAGACACTCTGGTCTTTGTAAGGCACTCGAAAACGCTCATGGGTGTCGATGACATGATGAGAGGACGAGCTGCGTAAATTCCTATACTCTATGTCGGGTCGCTCTGGTCAATGTAGTCTGACATACAAGCTCAATGGAGTGCAGCATAAGTTACGTGAAGCTTTTCCGCGTCGCGAGTCAAGGCTTTACCGGATTGGGTAACCCCTGACGCGCCTAGCCGACACGCATCTGTTCGCGATCGAGGCGGTTCCCAGAAATTTATCAATACTGCGCAGTAACACCCATCGCATCCTCATCTCGTCGCAAGCCTGCAGTCGACACTCCTCCTCACGAACCTAAACGTAGTTCATCCTCGCGACTCTGGTCCACTATCCAGCAACCCCGCCGAGTCGCATTGCATCAATACAGCACAACCCACCCACTCCCAAAATGTCCTTCCTGCTATCACCCATGCGCCGCAGCGCATCGACCCTGCCGTCCCTATCTGCGCGCACATTCTCAACGACCCGACCATCGCAACTAGCCCGTCTCACCCTCGTAGGGCGACTCGGTACTGATCCAGAAGTCACAGAGACCTCAAAGGGCACATCCCTGATCAAGTACGTTGTCGGAACGAACTACGGTCCCAAGGAGAACAGGCAGGTGTCGTGGTTCAGAGTCACGAGCTTTGCACCTGAGGGAAGTCCCGCGAGAGATTTCACGATGGGTTTAAGCAAAGGGTAAGTGTTGTGAAGATGTCAGCGGATTGCCGTCTAGCAGTTGTTTGATGCAGATGTGGTTCTAATGTGGTGGTGCAGGACTTTGGTGTACCTCGAGGGCGATGCGACCATGCGCGCGTACGAAGACGCTGAGGGCAAAAAGCACAACCAGCTGAGCCTGGTTCAGACGAAAGTCGAGGTGCTGAAGAGACCGTTATCGAGAGAAGAGGATAATGCCGAGGCCGCTGCGTTGGGTCAGTAGATGCGCTGTGAGGTGTTTGACTTCTTGAAATGTATTTGAAATCCATCTGGCGACGTGTTTGGGTGTTTGGAAGAGGTCGAGGCGTGTAACTAGTCACCACTCTTGTCCTTTGGTCTGCGATCTATCACTGGCGGGTGTTCGCACAGGATCGGCTTTTCTTCAAATGTAATATAATGGCAATACCGGACTCCTGTGGCATTGTTGCTCTCTCTCACATATTATGTGCCATCTGTATCTGATAAAGATCTGTCATTGCCAACCATTGCGAGAATCGGCTGCCGGCGATACGATTGGCTACTCGGGCGGGGCAAGCCTCGTGCTCAACGTCTATCAATGCTTTATATCACAGGCAACTAAGTGTGTGCCACAACTAAGCGGGATAGAGAGACGTAACGCCTCCTCTCAGTACCATAACGAAAGACATCACAGAATGGGAAAGCAACTCGCACTGTTCTGCACGCTGCACCCAGCATCAGCTGAAAAGCGAGACCGGGTAAGTACCTAGACCATACCTTCAAGTCCCCCAAACCCAGCCTAATGATCTATACACCACAAACAGGTCCTGTCTCTCCTCCACGCCGCCAAACCCTACTACACATCCGCACACTCCCTCTGCACAACATGGAGCTACTTCACGCCCTCCAACACCCTTTCCGTCCCCTCAGACCTCGTCCCACAGGGTGACGAGCTCACCATCGCCGGTCTGGAGATCTACACCGACAAATCCGCACTGTCGATCCAGACCGAGTCAGACATGTACAAGCAGTTTCATGCCACGGTGAAGTCTGAAGGGTTGTACGCCCGTGATGAGGAGCTAGTGGTGTGGTATCCTGTTGGTGGGTATGTGAGTCGAGGGGACAGAGCGGAGCCGTTTGGTCATGGGGTCCTGGTCTTGATGGGATTGCATGTGGTGAAGAAGGGGACGAGGGATGAGTTTGTCAGGCTCATGAGGTGAGCAGTCTGCCTTGCCCGAGCATTTTATGTTGAAATGTATGATTGACCTGTGGTTCGTATAGCGAGTACGCGGAGTGGATGAAGGAGCACGAGCCTGGGTTTCTGACTTACAGCATCATGATCAGACCGAAGGCACCGGATGAAGTACTCGTGTTTGAAAGGTGTACTGGGAAGGAGGCCTTTGAGAGCCACGTTTCTACACCAGAGTTTCTGAGGGCTATGTATGTCCAGGCATGACTTGCGAGAAGATATGTGTTCATGCTGACGATGTGTAGAAAGGCGGTGCGGCGGTATATGAAGGTGCCGAAAGGTCAGGAGTGGACTGAACTTGACAATGCATTTGTAGGTAACGTGGTAGGCGGGAAGGCGAGCACTGTCTCATCGAAGTTGTGAGGTTGGTATACCGTGCACCTACCATTAATTGCGCAGAGGTTGGAGGAAAAGTTAGACACAGAAACCTTCTGCACTAACGTTCTACTTTTGACAGGACATTGTACCTATTCGGTCGATTCTCCTGCTGCCAATAATGCATGGTACACCTCTTGGTAGTTGTCAAAGCCCACCTCTTTCAGAGCCTGAAATTGCTTCTCATGTCTCCTAGAAACAGCTTCTTCATCACTGATCTCACCGGTCTTGCCAGATGGACCGTATGCGAACACCCTCTTCGAGTCCCACGGCTCCTCACCATGTACAAAGTTAATCCAGTTGGATCTCAACGTCTTTCCGACGTTCTTCATCTCCTCACCAACGGCATCATCGTAGGCTCCAAAAACTGCAAACAGATCGACGGCGTGGTATGCTAGCTGTTGCTGTTTGAGAAAGGGGTTGACTTGGTCGAACTGAAATCTGTGCACAGACTTGCCAGCTTGTTGAAGTCTCTGTGTGATGTCCTGAGCTGGCAGACTGAACTTTATGTCACCGAAGAATTGTGCCGCTCCTTTTTGACTTGCGAGGTCGTCGGAAGCAGAGATACCGTACGATTCAGCCAGTTTCTTGCCATTACCTCCAGGAGCAGATTCAAAGATCTTCAAAATTTGGGCACCCTTCAATTTGTTGACGGTATAGAAATACAATGCTCCCTGTGGACAAAGTCAGACCAACACAAGCGACACGAATACTCGCTCACCTCAGCTTCGACATCGCCAATCATTAAACCCTTCAGCTTTCCGAATACTTTGTCCACTTGCTCGCAGTCCTTTAGTGATTTCTCTTGCCACAACCATTTCCGTTTCAGAGACAAGTCTCTTAGGGTTTGAACTAGAGTCTTGACTGGCGCCCCACGGATGGTTGCCTCTGCTGCTTCTCCAGGGTTCATGTTGCCTTTCTCCATCTCCATGATCTGCAGGTTTCCTTCGATCAGGCCGAGGACACCAAACCCTTTCTTGTCAGGTTGAATGGGAGTCGCGTAAAGAGAACCGGAATGCAAGATGGCCCTGGAAACTTGCGTCCCAGAAGCCAGCAGAGCGTGAATGTAGACGGCACCGGCTGATTCTCCTGCCAAAGTAATACTGTCTGGGTCACCACCGAATTCGAAGATGTACTTCTTCACCCATTCGATTGCGACTCGTTGGTCCTGCAAATCAAGATTCAGCTCACCCTCACTATCCCCAAACGCGAAGATATTCAGTCGGTAATTGATCGATACCAAAACAATTGGCTTGCCTGCATCGATCGACTGTGCGACTAGAGGGTTGATATCGCCGATTCTCTGGCCAACACTGCCATACGATGACATCTGAGAGCCGCCATGAATCCACACTATCACCGGCAACTTCTGCGACGAAGGGTCTGAGGGGCAGCTGATAGTCAAGTTGGCACATTTGAGCTCGTCTTCTTTTTCGTCGGGTAACGACTCAAGCTCCTTGGGGATTTGCAAATGGCTTTTCACATCTGCCGGTACTTGTGGACATCGAGGGCTAGTATCATGGAATGTCAATCAGTGTCTTTGGTGAAGTGAGTGTCTTTCCGTACCCAAATTTGGTGCAGTCAGTCGTCTTCTGCCACTGCGTATTCAACACCGGCTTAGCAAATCGCTTCTTGATATTGGCGTATTGAATACCCCTATACTGTGCGACTTTACCGTCATACTTCGAATCCGTCAAACATCTGAGGTTAGACCGAACATTCTTTGTGCTAGCCATACTCTTTGTGGTCTGTCCGTGCCACCGTAGGGACACCACAAAGAATTTCGAGAACGGAGCACTTTATCTGGTAATCCATGATTTGGAAGATGTGTTTCTAGAACATGCACTGGATCTCTTTTGCTTGGAGCCCGCCAGTCACTGGACTCCGCAGCCAGCCGAGGTGGACTGAGAGCTGTGATTTGTTCGCCCACTTGAGGAATCCGCGCTCAAGCTGTTGCTGCGGGTGCGGAGAACGAACTGCGGGGACGCTCCAGTAAATTTGGTATGGACTACCCTTTCACACTCTTCGAAAGTCGATGGGCACTCGGTTGTGGCTCTATGGATCACCGAAGCGCGAAATTGACAACTTCGTGGCGATGGCTCGGCGAGAGTGACCTTCAACATATCCCTGGCAAGAGCTATGAAACATGCAAGTGGGCACAAGCCATTGCCCTAATGTATGGGGCAATGCTTGTTCGTGTTTTATGAGCTGGTTAAGCTGTTGACTTGATGAGGTGTGGTATGAGTTGGGCGCACGTTTTAGGCAGCCATCCCGTATTGCGTATGGATTATACTTATAGAGCTCACGTCCGTTGCTATTGGCGGATTGTCAAGCCTGTACTTTGTCAACAGCTGTCAAGCTATACGAGATCCCTCTACAGAAGACACAAGCAGGAAGTCAGGTCGAATTTTTGCGATCTGGTTGCCAAACGGGATCGTCCAACATCGGCCAGTCGAGCTGTTCAACAAAGTATCTTCCATGAGAGCCCGGCAAACGCCTGAACATGGCACTTTTGGGCCTATCAGAGGCACTTTTGGCCCAAACAGAATTCGAGGACTTTCCAGCAAGGCCTACCGCTCCTTTGGAAGCAGCTATCGCAGACTTTGAGAGATTGCTTACACCAGAGCAGAGACTCAGCTTCGGAGAGAAATTGAATGCGCCGGGGCCTTCTGGCGTTGTCGTACTTGCTGCTGAGATCGATGGCCTTGTTGCAGCTCGAACCCGGAGGAGTGTAGCATCACGTTTGGTCTCTTTTCTTGATGCAGCTCAGCAATTTATCGCAATAGTCGACACGTTCGCAGGAGCAAACGTCCTGACTGGTGCCTCAGTCTGGGCAACTATCAGATGCACCCTCATTTCTACGGTGGATACGCCCTCTTACTTCGACAAGGTTACAGGTATGATTGCGGCTGTTGGTAAATCATCCCCCCGCTGTACTCAATTTGAACAGCTATATGCTAGTTCTATGAATCTCCAATTCGCCCTCTGTCAGTACTATACACTGGTGATTCGATTGTGTGTCAAACTAATTGGAACTTTACACATCCCTCGACTCGTACTGTCGCAAGTTTTCGCGCGGCCCTTTGAGGCGGAGTTCAAGGTTTATCTCGACGGGCTTGATCAAAATGCTCAGTTGGTTTATATACATGCCAACATTGCTGCGAAACGGGCCATCGATGGAGATGCTGAACTACTGTATGAAAATTTCGTTTCTACATCTCGCACTGGCACCGAGATTCAAGCCGCACCGCCGATGCGAAGCGCGTACGACAGACAAATGTCAAAGTTAAGATCGGCTATCCGTGACAAGCTATCAGTGGTTGATTATTTGAGGGCCTGGAGGCTTGCGTATTTTCATCGAGCCCCTGAAACTGCAGAGTGGTTGCAAGGCGACCAGTGTTTCCTGGACTGGAGAAATGATGAGAGCACCGCTGTCATGTGGTGTCCTGGACTTTTGGGTGTTGGCAAGACGGTGATAGCATCCAGCGCTATTGCACACCTTCTCAATACACGCGCTTTAAACGACATAATCTGTTACCACTTCTGCGACCCTTCGAATCCGATTTCATTGTCTTCAGGAACGATTCTAGGTACTCTTGCGCGCCAAATGCTGAATTCATACATCGAAAGTGCCGCAAAGACTGAGCTCCTCCGCTTGAACCGACTGACAGACAAAGTAGACGCTTCAATCGTGACTGAATATCTCTTCTATTGCCTCGAGGAAGACCATAACTACTACATCGTTCTTGACGGGCTCGACGAGGCTGCACCTGCAGAAGTTTGGACGGTGGCGCAGAGTATTACTACATTATGCAGGAGGCGCACCAAAGGACTCAAAGTCATATACACAGGGCGACCTGAGCTTGAGCGTTATCTGTTCAAGTCCCGAAAATTCGATTACCGAGTTGCAGTGACTAAATCAAGAATCAGAGAGGATGTGGATCGATACTTAGTGGCTACGATAGATCGTCTTCTCGACGAACAACGATTGCTCCTGACCGATCCAAGTCTCATCCAACATATGTACAACCACCTGAAGCGAGAGTCAAATGGAATGTAAGTGAAAATTTGTTACTCAAGCCACGCGCATCTTCCGCTCTTGGCGAGTCAGAGCACGCCTTCGTACTACGAATCTTTGATGGTCAGAGGCAACCTATTACGACAAAGAGATTCCAATGAATTTCTGATCTGGTGGCAGTGAGGTATGCTAACTTCTGATACACAATAGCTTTCTGTGGCTACGACTGTTGATCGATCTTCTTGAGGAGACTGGCACCGGGCACAGCGATATGCAGGTTTTGCAGGCCTTGCAGAACCCCTTACGAGCATTCTCCCAACATATTAGCATGAAGCTGGCTGACATACAGCGTCAGAGCACTGCAGATCACGCACTGAGATTGTTGAGGTACTGTGGCATCTTGAAGAGGCCCATAGACCTGTATGCCTATCAAGAGTTGCTGAGCATTTCGATAGGCCAACAATCACTGGACTACAAAAGATTTCTCGACATGCAGGTAATCATCACTGCCTGTGGTTGGCTGATTGAGATTGATGAGGAAGACAACACCATCGACTACACCCTTCCTTGTATCAAAGAACAAATGCTCTCGAATGAACAGACTGATGGATGTAGGATCGAAGAAGCTGACTCAGACATACTTGTTGGAGAGCTCTGCTTGACGTATCTGAACTTTGACGAGGTCAAACAGCAGCTGACGAAGCAAGTCCTCCCTCAAACCTTGCAAGGACCGCGGTCCAGCCACAGTCCCGAACACTTCGTCCTTGAGATGAAAGGGGAGTTCTACGAGAAGGTGGGAGCTTCAGATTCACAAGACTCAAGAGCTCGATCCAAAAATTTCGCTTTCCTGAACTACGCCCAGCAGTATTGGATAGACCATCTCAAGAATTTAAAACCTGATCATAACGCCAATTCGTGGGCGCTTTTCTGTGATCTTGTCACCAAAGACGACTGCCCTGTGGATAAACCTTGGCGTAGAAAAGCAGCCTCGAAATCTAAGGGGGAGCTTCACAACATTGTTTGCTGGGCGATCTGGGCAGAGCACAACGCATTGCTGCTTGCTGTATTGTTGACCAACATAGAGTCCTTGTCGAATGAGACTCTCGAGGAGATTCTTTGCTGCTCCAACATGTCGATACTTTCTCCTAGCCTGATCTCGATTATAGTTCACAGCACCAGATATCAAGAAGGTGTCTTGGTCAAGGGGTTGATCCATGCAGCCAGGTGTGGTAGGAAAGATTGTGTGGACGCATACGTGACCACACATGTACCCATGAACTTTAAGGCGTACGAAGAAGGTAAGAAGACAGCACTGCAGGTGGCTGCTGGCAATGGACACATTGATGTTGTGGAAACACTAATTGAAGCTGGAACGGATGTCAATGCTGCTGTTGATTACAGTGAATTGACTGCATTTCAAACAGCCGTACGAAGACGTCATCTTGATCACGGAGGTAAGTCGGTGGCCACTAATGCCGTCATCGGTGCTTCTGATGACAGTGCGAGAAGAGAGCCTCGAGCAGCGTTGCGAGAGGACTGGGTATCTTTTGAGAATCTCGTTGCAAGTCAAACGTCTACAACAGGCCCTGTCGATCTAAGACAAATCGAAGATCTTGGCAAAGACCCTCAGACAGTGAAGACGGATCAAGAACTCTTCAATAAGAATGAAGGGTTTGCTATCAGTAATACTGATGATCAAGGAAGAACACCATTGATCAGGGCGTCAGAAGAAGGGCTCGAAGATCTAGTGAAGGTGCTGCTTCGCCTTGGAGCTGACGTCAATGCGCAAGGGGGACGATACTGCAATGCGTTGCAGTCGGCATCGGTAGGTGGGCATGTGAATATTGTTAGCATTCTGCTGGATCATGGTGCTGATGTGAATGCGGAGGGCGGACTGTACAACAGTTCACTTGGTGCGGCCATCGCTGCAGGTCATGACTATATTGTCCAAATGCTGCGTCAGAGAGGGGCTATACAACGTCCTGAGCAGGCGACGCGAGAGGAGTCTGGCGATACAGGAGACTGTCAAAGCTCCGACGTTGAGGAGGATCAAATGAGCGAATGGCAACCCATCAATCTTACATCAGAGGCTGTTGAAGAATGCACACATGTGCAGACGTTGCAGGAAAACCGGAATTCGT
>JAOSBN010077537.1:0-12715 GCA_027563595.1 Erythroxylum suave | reverse complement strand
TTAGTATTATTATTATTATTATTATTATTATTATTATTATTATTATTATTATTATTATTATTATTATTATTATTATTTTAAATTATTACTATTATTGTTTTATTGTAATTTTTGATAACCAATTCCATGCTCATATTATTTTGCAGATTCGGTCTTCGTCTTTATGCTTAGAATAAACAATCGCATACAAGTACTACACATCTTAAGATATGCACATTATTAGTAGCCTTCATTATTTTATATATCGGTTGTCATTTTATTTTGTTTTATATTGTTTACTTAATTGCTGCGTATGAACTGCAACAACGTTGTTTACTGCATGCAATATTACAATAAAGCATTTTAAACCTAACATAAAACCGAAAATGCATGTTATAACTCCGTTATCATCTTCTATTGTCTAGCTAAATGGATAAGAGTTGGATGTCTTCTTGAAAATGGTCAACTACATATGTAGAAGGAGTTAAGAGTTTTATGCAATTTGCTAAGGATCAAATGGGTGAAGATTGTAGTATTCGTTGTCCATGCATTGATTACTCAAACGTGGACTTCCAAAGTCAAGATGTGGTATATAATCACTTACTTATCCGAGGCATAGACAAATTCTATATAGTCTATGGCTTTATCATGGTGAACGTAAGGAAGCAAGTTGTAGTTGAAGTGCCGATACATCTTATGATGTTGATGATAGTAATGATCTTGATGATTATGATGTGAATGATGATGGTGATGACGGAATTGATGAGATGTTAAACGATTGTCAGAATTATATTGAGACTAGGAATGAATCAGGGATGCCTAACATAATTGGCAGTATGACCGAAGATAATTTTGGGAAGTTATTGAAAGTTGCTCAAGAACAATTATATCCGAGGTGCTATAATTTTTCCCAACTCTCATTTGTTATGAAGTTGTTGCATTTGAAGGTTTATAATAAATGGAGTAACAAGTCATTTGACATGTTAATTGACTTACTAAATGATGCATGACCTAGGATACATAACTTACCGAAATCGTACTACGATGCGAAGAACTGTTAAGGGACCTTGGATTGGGATATGCTTCAATTCATGCTTGTAAGTATGACTGTGTTTTTTATTGGAAGGAAAGTAAAGAATTTCAGGAGTGTCCTATTCGTGAAACATCAAGGTAGCAAGTTGATGATGGAAGAGGGAAAAAGATATCGATGAAAGTCCTTCGATACTTTCCTATTAAGCCATGATTACAAAGGCTGTTTATGTCATCAAAAACAGCCTTAGATATGAGGTGGCATAAAGAGAAACGCATTGATGATAACGTTTTGCGTCATCCAGCTGACTTAATGGAATGGAAAAAGCTTGATAGAAAGTTCTCATGGTTTGGACAAGATTGTCGTAAGGTTCGACTTGGATTGGACTCAAATGGATTTAATCATTTCGGTAATATGAGTAATTCATATAGCATATGGCCGGTGATTATAGTCCCATATAATTTACCTCCATGGAAGTGTATAAAGAATCCTTTTATGATGTTGTCTTTGCTTATTCCAGGACTTACTGCTCCTAGTAAGGACATCGATGTTTACTTGCAGCCATTAATTGATGACTTAAATCATTAAGGATAATATGGAATAGAAACTTTTGATGTTATTGAAGGTAGCACATTTACAATGCGTGCCGTCGTATTATGGACTATAAATGATTTCTCAGCTTATGGGAATTTATAGAGGTGGAGCATAAAGAGTATATGGCTTGTCCTGTCTATAATCATTAAATATATTCAACAAGGATACGAAGTAAAATATGTTATACGGGTCATCTTCGTTATTTGGAACATGGGAATAGATGGCGCAGAAGTAAACATTTTAATGGCACAGTTGAGTTGGGTTAAGCTCCAATCTATTTGTCGAGTGATGACATTGTTTACCACCTGTCACATTTACTTGACATTACACTTGGCAAACACCCAAGTAATAGAGCGTAAGAGAAATGAGATCGAACTAAATTGGACTAAAAGAAACATATTTTTTAGCTTTCCATATTGGAAGGAATTACTATTAAGGCATAATCTTGATGTCATGCATATTTAGAAAAATGTTTGTGAGGCCATTTTAGGGACTGTTATGGGAATTGCTGGGAAATTGAAAGACACTATTGAGGCTAGACTAGACTTGGAAGATATGAATATTAGAAAAGATTTGCATTTGAGAAGATGATGGATCACACTTTGTTCCACCTGCTTGTTACAACATGTCAAAAAGTGAAAAACAAGCATTCTATCAATTCCTCCAATCAGTCAAATTTCCTGATGGGTATGCATCTAATATAGGTCGTTGTGTGAATGTTAAAGAAGCAAAAGTGTTAGCGTTGAAAAGTCATGATTGTCATGTACACTTGCAACGACTACTTCTTGTTGGAATACGTGGGTGTTTGCCGAAGGATGTGTCCGTTAGTTTATGTCAAGTGGGAGAATTTTTTGAGCAATTATGTAACAAGACACTTAAAGTTGAAGAGCTTGATAAATTGAAGAAAGACATAGCATTGATTCTATATAAGCTTGAACTAATATTCCCCCCCCCCCATCATTTTTCGATGTCGTGGTCCATTTGACAATTCACTTACCATATGAAGCAAAACTTTGTGGACTGGTTCAATTTCATTAGATGTTTCCGATTAAAAGGTAATTTAAATTAAATTCAACAAGTTTTTGTTATATTATTTGTTAGTAGCAATTCCTAAATGTTTAACTGTTTATGTTTAGGTTTTTATGCTCTCTTAAGTGTTATGTGCGTAATAGAGTTCGACCAGAGGGGTCTATTATAAAGGCTTATATAGCAAATGAATGCTTGACATTTGCTCAATGTTCTTAACTGATGTGGAGATGAGATTTAATAGACTAGAATGTAACTTTGATTTCAATGACAATGGTGGTTTGTCTATTTTCTCGCAAAAGGTGAGGCCACTTAGTGCGGGTAAATATGTCGAATTAAGTAAGGACGAATTCGAAATTGCTCATTGTTATATTTTGAACAATTGCTAGAACATCGATACATACATAGAGTACGTATATTCCTTTTTATTCAAACAATCAGATTAGACTTTCCTTTATTAACTCATCGATATTATTGTGTTTTTTTTCCCAATAGAGCACAAAGACATAATTCAAAGAAAGAAAGACATAAAGAGAAGTTTATATCATGGTTTAGAAATCGAGTAAGTTTCATATTAATTACGTATTATGTATATATGAGAATATGTCTCATCCTCATATTTATTTTAAATTTGTCATACAGATGATACGGTTATATAATCGTAATATGCAAGAAGCGACAACAACATTATATAGTTTGGCATGTGGGCCTCATATTTGTGAGAAGAAATACACAAGTTGCATTGTTAATGGGGTGCAATATCATATACAAGATCGAAATAGTCGAGTTAGAAGTCAAAATAGTGGGGTTGTCATTGAAGGATGTGATGACGATGAAATAATTGTCTTTTGCTGCTTCATATCTGAATTATAGAGTTGCATTACATCAAGGATAAGAAGGTTGCTTTTTTTAAATGCAAATGATTTGATCTAACTGACATGAGAGTGAATGGGCTTATTACTAGCATAAATGTTAGTAAGATATGGTATGATAATGATCCTTTTATCCTTGCAACTTAAGCCAAACAAGTTTTCTACGTCAACAATACTGTATTAGGCCGCAATTGGAAGGTTGTTCAAAAGTTTCAACAAAGGAATGTCTTTGATTACTATGAAAGGGATATTGGTGAATTAGATGAAGATGCTAATGAAGTCTATCAAGATAGTGGATTAGAGATCAATAACGAAGGCATTAAGTAGAAGATGCAGATATATCTTCATTCCATTGGAGAGATTTGGAGCCACATATAGTTCAACTGGATGAAATCTAACCTTATCTTATCTTACAAACAGATGAAGACTATACTCAGGATGACTTCAATGACAATGACGATACTTTGCTGGAATATATTAGTGATGAAGAATCAAACAAACATCTACTTAATGATAATGATTTTCTTCATCTTGATGATGATGATTGAATGTAAGTTTCATTGTTTTTATTGTTTCAAATCTTAATAACATAATTATAGGTCTTATGTTTTTGATATTATAGTTATGTTGATTTACAATGATTATAAGCATAACTATAATGTTTTAGTTATGTTTTTGCAGTAGTTGATGATTTTCTGTATTTGTTGTCTATTTTATGATATTATTGATGTTGTCAATTTTGACACAGGTTGATTACAATGGGACCTAGTCGTAACAAAGGAAAGAGGGTGGTTACGGGCAATGAAGTTTCTCCAACAGAACAACTAGCAATTACATCATCGCATGAGGAAAGTTAGCAACAACAACCTTTACCAACATCATCTGATAGTCATGAAGGATCTTCGGGTTTGTTATTGATAACCAAGCATATATACATTTATGCTCTCATTATATGTTTTGTGTGTTTTAATCATTATGTTGTTTTTTCAGGTTCCAATAATGGCTTCAGAAAATGAGGATGAGGAAAGACAAAAGGTGTTGAGTTGCAACGGATGAATGTTGCAATGAATTCCAAGTTGTTCGTGACTATTGACCTGACACAAGGGCATCCAGTTGATAAGATCCAAGCAGCAAAATTGGTTAGTGAGTTGGGCATTGTTGTTCGGAATGAGTTGCCTTACCTTCAACATGTCAGACAGTTGAAGGAAGACAACTTGTTGCAATTTTACTTAACTAAATTAATAACTTATCTAATACGTGTTTTCACAGATGAAGCTCAATATTGTAGATGTCAAGCAGCCTGAGGTTTCAAGCTGTGTCTCTTCACTGGTGAAACAAAGGCTGAAGTATCATCGCTATCAACTGCATAATTATCATTAGTCTTTCCCTTCCGATGAAGAGGCCAGGAGACATATGCCGGAAAGGGAGACTGAATAAAATTGGAATAAATTGTGTGATTATTGGGCTTCACAACAGTTTAAGGTTTGTTTTCTTCTCTTTATATTTTCCTTCCATTAATTGTATTTATACATTTTATGACTAATTCTCTTAATTTAGGAAAAGTGTCAGAAAGCGAAGGCAAACAGAGCAAAAATGACAACTCCGCATAACACTGGCTCCAAGTCATTTGTTGTTGTCTGACAAGAATTAGTAAGTATAACGTGTTCATTTTATTATTCTATTTTTTAATACAATAAATTCTAATTGGTTAAATTTTATTTTAATTATTGTAGAGCCAAACACAATTTCAAGGGCAACAGTGTGATCGGATCACACTGTATAAGCGCACAAACTACAAGGGCAAGGCTAGACGATGGAAGAGGCACAAAATAATTATATAACTACAAATAAATTAATATTACAATTTTTTATATAATATTAACTAATAATTTTTAAGTTAATTGCATTTTCTTCTTTACAATGTAGAACAAGATACATGAGTTGTTACAGGCGTCATTGGCTGAGGGAAATCGGCCCATTGTTGATGACATTTGCGACAATGTCCTTGGTAAATGATCAGGTTATATCAAAGGCCTTAGGTATGGCCCTAAGCCGGTTAGAGACTCTTCCTTACGACCAACATTGTTGACAACGCTTCAAGAGGAGAATCAGGTACTAAAGACAAAATTACAATGCATAGAAAATAAATTGCAATGTACAGAAGATAAGTTAAATAGGGGACTAAAAGAAATTAGCAACCTTAAAAAATTGGTTAAACAAATGCTAGGTTCTTCATATTACAGAGCTACTGACGAAGATTCAGAATCTTAATTTGTAAATGATGTAAACATTGTTTTATATATAATACGTTCCATTTTATATGTTTATTTTACTTCAATTAATGATTATTTGCAAAATATTAAAAAGTCTACAAAATTGTAATAAATTAAACTAAATTTGTTTTTAACAATTATAATCATTATAATTTTCAAAATTAAAATTTGTTACTAAATAATATAAGCTATCAAAAACAATTCGTCCAAAAAAGCCTTAAAATTTGTAATAAAATAAAAAATCCTTTTATAAAAATTATAATTATTATTAAATTAAAAATTAAATTTCGTCACTAAAAATTATTAGTTGTCAATCCAAATTCGTCACAAAAAATAATTAACTATGTATACAAAACGTCAGTAAAAAGTTTTTGCTATAATAAACATTTTATAGCTAAAAAGTTTTTGTTTCCAAACAACAATCATCACAGAAAAATATTAGCGACTAAATGTAATTTGTCACAAAATCTTTTTACTTACATTTCAAAAACATTTCCCTACACGAAGAATTGGTAGCTAAAAGTCTTTTGTTACCAAAAATAAATCGTCACTAAAAATAAATACTGAAACTTAATATTTTATGAGAAAAGACTTTTAACTACCAAAACAAAATGTCACCCGAAACCATTATTGATGTTCTTTTCTATCGCCGGTAATAATGATTCCTGACGAATTATTTTGGTCACAATAATGTTTTGGCGATGACTTCTGTGAAATGCCATCGATGTTGTTTTGCTACTGGGATTCGGCGATAATTTTGGCGACGAAATATAATCATTGCAAATTAATAATAGCGACGATTTTTTGTTCTTTAGCGACGTTTATATTCGTCGCTAATAATGTTGTTTGTTGTAGTAAGAAGTAATCAAAAGTTTATAAATCATTTAAATTGATTGTTAAAAATATAGATTCTTTGTCTATCCGCCAATCGCATAACTTCACTTCTTTTTAAAAATTTTGTTTAAAAATAGAAGAAAACTTATTCATAAATCAATGATTAAAAGAATTACTTAAAAATCGTATCTTTATTCGAACCTCTCCCACTAGAATTAGGAACCAAAAAGAATCGAATTGGACCCGGGTATTGTATGGCCTAAATCCAACTTAAAATTTTTTTAAATTGAAACTCGAACAAGTTTGGACTATTTTGTCCGAAACAGAACCTGAAAGTTTTTTGCAAATGGAATTCAATTCAATATAAAAGACACGCCGTATGAAACAAAGTATGTAGCTAAGAAATTAGTAGGAAACATTAAAAAAATGAATGAACTTAGGAATGAAAAAAATAATAATAAGTGAGACGATGGAGTAGAAGGATTATGAGTTGCTAGCCTATTATTATTCAAGGAAAAGTTGTTACATGTCCAGGATACGCACTTGTGTGAAAATCCTACATGCCTATGGTCTAGCTTAAAACACTTGTGTACAGTAAAAATTAACCCTAATATGTTCCACATGGGCCAATTACATAATTGTGTTATCGCTCGTGTTGAACAAAATCACTTTAAATTTGTTCCCTACTACCGAGAACTAAATCTTTTACTCTCTCTCAATTATCTCATCTAAGAGACAATGTCTCACCAACCTTTTCTCAAAAAAAAAAAATAGAACTTATTTTTCTTGATATTTCATTAATTTAAGGTATTCTCATTGCTTTATTTCATTTATTTTTTTCATTTTGTTACAAATTTGGATAATAGGTGGAGGTTTCCTTGGATGTTTTTATTTGTTTGAGATTAACCAAGTGATTGAAAGGGTTTTAAGGGCTTAGTTGAAACTCTTAAGTTATTTCGTATGATTAAATTCAATTTTTTATAATTGTTTTTTTGGCTATTAAGGATATATGCTTGTGGACTTTACTCCTTAGGTCTGTTGGATGATTTTCTATGAATTTAACTGTACAATTAATCATGATTTGTATGTTTTACATTTTTATTGAACTATTGTACTATTAAACTATATGATGTTTAGGCAGTTTTAATTTTGATAGGTTTTATTTGAATTTAATTAGTAAATTTAGTGAATTAATTGGAATTTTCGTGATTAATTGACATTAGGGAGTATTGTTGATTAATTTGAATGTTTTGCGGTTGCTAATACCATTATATTTTAATAATTATAGATTAAATAGTAGTTTGTTGGATGTGTTTGTGTTTTTTTGTTATTAATCTAGAACTAATTAATCATAGGATATTATTTTGGTGATTATTTATTATGATTTAATTAAGATATATTATTACTTTATTTTGGCAAATTTTGTTATTGTCATATTTTAAGGAATTATGACAAAGAGAGCTTATGCACCAAGTCGAAGGTAAGCAAAGGAGGTGTCAATGAACAAGTAAATGGGTGAGGTAATTCCAATCAACCACCTCCACAGCTGAAACTTGCACATAGCATGCTTTAATTCATCGTGCTATCTTATACTGCATGATTCAAGAAGCCAAGGTCCAAGCCTTACAGCGTCAACCAAAGCATCAATTGGGCAGTGTTAAACCAATAAAATCTTTACTCCTAAAAATTTGTGTATTTGTGTAAGGGTCAATCCTACAAAGGGTACCTAGCCTTGATTTACGCTTTATAAACATAACAAAAAGGGGAGTTTTGATTGTGATAAATACAAGTATAAATGTATGATTAGGAAATAATTCAAACTAAAATATAAAAAGGCAATAGAAAACAAACTTTGGTCTAAGTCCACACCCATTATTGTAATTATATAGCAATCGTCGATATAATTATAAATCAGTTTGCACTTTAAATATTCACCTTTGGAATTATTGTCCTATCTGTGCTTATTCTTAGTTAATAAAAATAATGTGATCCCATTAATCCTAAATATTGAATAACCTAAGCCACGTGCCAAATATTTAGTTTAGTAGCAACTTGAGGAATCAGAAAAATCGATGAAAAATAACAATATAAGCTCGTGCATTTGAATTTAATTTATTCAGTTTTCCTTAATTAAAATATAAAAATTTTAATGTAACAATCAATTAACCCTAGTTTCTTCATAGATTAAATGAATTAAACAATTTTTTATTTATGATTAAGTGACATAATCATAAAATGTAAACATAGATATTCAATTCCCAACTATAAATCAAATAATAAAAATAATGTCTCATGGTTTAATACATCTTAAGGTTTTAATTTCCTTTGAACAAGTATTAAAGTTTGGCTACCCATGGTTATAGATAAGTAAAAAGAACAAGAGAAATAGAGAGAGAGAGAGAGAGAGAGAGAGAGAGAGGAGAAAAGAGGTGCCTCTATATCCTAAAATATAGTAATACTTAATTCAAAAACTATGCCAAAACACGGTATCGTATAGTTTTTGCAGTGAGTATGGTTTATGATATGGTCACATCCCTAGTCGTGTTCCACACTATAGAATTATTTATCCGATACTATAACTTTATTGATATATGACACAAGCCTTGACATACTTATATATGATACTGTAACTTCAAACCTTTATTCCATATAAGTATTTACTCATTTGTGAGGTCTTATTTGACTTTCTCACTAATTTCCTCCATCTAAAGTATAATTGGGTTGTAATATGCTTATGTTTGTGACTATGTTCAGCTAGAATCTGATGAGAATCAAGTTGTCTTTGGTCCTTTAGGTTTGCCATATGGACCAATTACATGAACAAGGAAGAAAATTCTTCATGATGCACTTAATAGAGTGGTGAGAGAAGCGGCTACCTGTGTAGAATCAAGCTAATCAAAGGGAAAGAACTTATTAGCTTGATTTGAGCTAAGGTTAGAAAAAGAATTATATGTGAACATAACCTCTAACATGATTAGACATCAACCTAATGTAACTTACCAGTCAAGTCAATAATGAGACACAGTCTCTAACAAACAGTATTTTTCTTTACAAACATATCCATGGTTTATATCCACGAGAGTGTCCTAAATATATGCTAATATGCAAGGTTATGAATGATCCATACTTTATAACTATAAGCGTGTTCTAAATTTTGTGCAACTCTCTTGAGATACAAAAAGATCAATGGTCACTAGACATATGCATATTCTATATCATTTCCCAATAGCGTTAAAATTTTTATAATTAACACGGTCTGGATATAACCCATACTGTGCTTAATTAAAATCTAATTTTCGTTTTATTATTTAAGGGATGTTTCTTTTCAAGAGTAGAAAAATCTTTAATCACTAATACAATTATGAGAGTTTTCTCTTCGTTTCTTTAAATAAATTTTTAAGTGATTAACCTAAAGTGTGTTAGTCAATATTTAATAACATAAGTGCATGCAATAGTTATAGTACCAAAAAATACGAGTTGAACTCATGAGGATGGTAAGTACTAGCAATTACTGTTATTCTATTATCTAGCCTTTGGATTGATTGTGGTTTAATTCAAGAAACTACAATTTAAACAACTAAACTAAACAAGCAACACGAATTAGGCAAAGAATTGGTGACACTAGATTAATTACTGATATCAAATAATTAGTATCTAGGCATCAAATCCCTCTAGACCCTTAACTAGTTGATTATTTTTCATGCAATTGTGTTAACAATTTATCGGGCTGTGGAGGTTCTGAAGGTATGCTAATAACTGACCTTAAGTCTATTAACAACCAATTGTAAGGTTTCTAACCGAATTACCTAGTTTAAAACTTATAGAATTGCATTATCGTATTATGAATCTCTTTATTAGGTTTGACCTTTTTACAGAATATTTATGTCATGCTACCTTTAGGATTGCAATCAAAATTTTCCAATTATCTTAGATCTATTCAACCTAAGATTTCTCAATCGCTAAGTATGAAATTAGATTAAAGAATAAATCACATAAATAGCTAACCATAAAACAGATAATTGGATTGTAACAATCAATCAATTTGATTGCATTCATAAAATAACCAAAACATGTTAAAGTATTTAACTAGGGTTCATCTTGCCTACATACTAACAGAAAATTTAGTTATATATTGGCAAACACGAAATCAGATCCATATATATAAAAAATGAATAAAAAATCATAATCATATTTTAAATCTCCCTGATTGTCCTTTATAGCATATTTTGACAATGTAGACATCTGATATTTTGTTATGATGGATTTGTCAATAAAAATCTCATCTCTTCCACTCCTTAAGCTCCAAATTGCCTATGGAATCACCTTTGAATGTCTTAGAACAGTGCCAGTCGCCTCCTCTTCTCATTTGCCTTCAAAATGTCGAATTAATATGAAAACATAGATTTTTGAGTTATGCATGGTTGTGCATAATAAGAATCTACCAAGAATCGCAAAAGTGCACGATTATAAACTCCTTCTATATTATTGATTTTTTGTTTTACATCACATTTTCACCTTAATTCTTCTCCTTTAAGCCTATGATGGAAATTATAACCTATTAATACACTTGAAGCTTATTAAGTATGAAACATATAATAAAAAGTATAAAATATCTAAAAAATGCATCTAATATGAGTGGTAAACTATAGTTAAATATCTATCTATCATTGAGCATATAAAGTTATTTATTTATAGCCTTTAAATCATCTTATAATCTTGGTTTAAGTTCTTTACAATAACAGTCCAATATTCTTTTATACCTTTGGTTTGTGATTTTAGATCATTAGTAGGTCAAAGTTCTATTTTTAAATATGATTTTAGCTTCCTTAAACTTGATTGAAATTGAATTATGTTGGGTTTCAAGGTTTTCATCCCTAGGGTTTGCACCAATTTGGTACAAAGCTTTAGTTTAAAATCATTTTATATCTATATTTTATTTATTCTTGCTTCTTGATTTATTTTTTTCCTACATTCTTTCTTGTTCTATCATCCATTGATTTCCTTTTTATTTATTTCTTATGTTCTTTTCTTTTCTTCCTTTTTCGTTCAATGTTTTTTATATTATATAAATAGAGGGAAAAAAAGAGCATCTATATGATAAAAATATCAACCAATTATTGTTATGGAAAAAACATTTACGTCATTAACCTATTCTAGAGACATCTAATTTCATTCTATAAACAATTGTAAATCCTACTAGAAATATTACTAACATATTTAAAATCCTAGAATTTTTGTACAAATACAAATCTCAATAGACTCCATAATCCAATCCCCAATAGTTATTAATTCCTTTTTTTATTTTCACTATTAGTTTCTTACTTATCTTTTCCTCCATCAAGATTTGAAAGTGATTGAATACTAAGGGTTTATTCTTTGGTTTATTTTGGTCAATTCAATAAAGAGTCAAAAAGGAAAAATAAACGTAAAACATAAAAGTGTGACTTCAGTAAAGAAGAGCCAAAAGTTTGGAATGAAATGAGTTAAGTGAGAGATATTAAACAACATAAACATATAAAGGAGTGTTGTGAGGTATTTACTAATATTCTTTTAATGATTAAAACATGTCTAATTAAGATAGAGTTAAAAGGGGTGAGGAAGGGTGATACATTCATGTTATAAGCTATAAAACATTAACCTGAATGGACGAATATTATATTTGACAACATAAGGATCAATTAAAAGAGTAAGATACTACCATAGCAAATTTATATAGAGGAGAATCGCTAAAAATTCCTAATGCAAGTTAGCGATAAAGGTTAGTTCTCCAAGATGATTTTGAAAATGATAAAGAGAGATTGATGGCTAATATGACAATTACTAACCAATAAAAGATAATGTTGATAGATTTGCAAATCAAGGTGATTGGCAAGATAAAGGCTATAAAGAAGAGCTTAGGAGAGATGGCATCCTTGGGAACATAAAAATGAATAGCCCTTTATTCTAAAGGAGGAATGATCTTGAGGCCTACTTTTTTTTTTTGGGATATCCCACGAGGTATCCTAGGAGGGTCCCAACTATAGGAAGGCACCTTTAAGCCATCCACACCCAGACTAATCCCCGTTCGCACCGGGTCAGCCTGATGTGTGATATTATATATATCACAC